>JANFCV010000042.1:0-92500 GCA_024500475.1 Phthorimaea operculella
CTTTATACACCGTGCAAATGCACCAGGAGTGCATAGAGTCCAGGCGTAGTATAGGAGCAATCCATCGATACATCTACGCAGCCGTCCCGCCATTCAAAGCCAGCTGATGCCATTTATATGAGGCAATCACATAACGATCTGTCGTCTAAGGATACGAAAAAACACCGCATACGACATTTCATTGAATTTCGTATCTCCACAACAATAAGGTACTTAATTGCCTTGTTATGATAGAAGTACCTATATCGAATAAATTGTCTGGAATATCCCTTTTTTATTAGTGTACATATGGAGACGTACTCTGCAGACGGCATATTTAGAGCTTTTATTTCTCTTCTTCCCCATACTTCTACCCCAAAAAGCAATTCTTTACGATTGTAGATCTGATAATAATTAAACGGTGACGGTTTACCTGCATCCTCTTAATTGATACAACAAGTACCAGCTACTACGGTTTACCTGCATACTCTTGGTTGATACAACAAGTACATGCTGCTACGGTTTACCTGCTTGCTCTTGGACAGCCCGCCGGCCGGCAGTGACAGCAACCGGTGAGGGTTCTCGAAGCACTCCCACACCGCAGACCAGTCCTGCTGCCCGCTCGAAGTTGATACAACAAGTACAAGCTACTACGGTTTACCTGCATGCTCTTGGTTGATACAACAAGTACAAGCTACTACGGTTTACCTGCATGCTCTTGGACAGCCCGCCGGCCGGTAGCGACAGCAGCCGGTGCGGGTTCTCGAAGCACTCCCACACCGCAGACCAGTCCTGCTGCCCGCTCGAAGTTGATACAAGTACCAACTACTACGGTTTACCTGCATGCTCTTGGACAGTCCGCCGGCCGGTAGCGACAGCAACCTGTGAGGGTTCTCGAAGCACTCCCACACCGCTGACCAGTCCTGCTGCCCGCTCGAAGTTCATACAACAAGTACCAGCTACTACGGTTTACCTGCATGCTCTTGGCTGATACAACAAGTTCAAGATACTACGGTGTACCTGCATGCTCTTGGACAGCCCGCCGGCCGGCAAAGACAGCAGCCGGTGAGGGTTCTCGAAGCACTCCCACACCGCTGACCAGTCCTGCTGCCCGCTCGAAGTTGACTCGTTCATGGAAGACGCCGGGGCGCTCATCGCTCCCTCATCTGTGCAGAATTAACGTCTTAAAATGAAACACACACATCAGTATAGCAGTCCACTGCTAGTTGTAAGCCACCCCCAGATGACGCCACAAAGCACGACGTTCAAAAACTCATCGTGCATACTGAGAATGATCGAAATCTCGATTGGGAGCAACAAAGAACCAACGAAAAGCAAATCAGTGATCAACGTGTCTGAAAGAACGAAGGGTAAAAAGTGAGTTTATCGGTTGTAATTATAGCTCTAACACCGCCTCCACTATCAGCCGTTGGAGAGAGCTGATACCTTCAGCAATGAGGAACTCGAAGTCCGGGTTGATCTCGGTGGGCCTGATCTGCTGCGCCGCCTTCCGCACCAGCTCCAGAACCTCCTCGACCGCCTCCTCGACCATCAGGCTCTTGCGGTTCAGGTCCACACACGCGTTGCTACAACATTGATTGGAAATTAATTTACCAAATACCTACTCGAAACACTTTTGAATCTTTTTTGCGAGTGACACGTCGTATACATCATGAAATACTGTGGGCAAAGAATACGGAGACGTTGATACGTTGCAATTGCAACTAATTAGATGAATGATAAGAACTATTTTTCACAAATGCAAAGTGCCTTGGGCGAATGCTCTTTGGAACGCATCACAACGACGCTTTCAGTAAACTACACTTAGTTAAAATAACACTTACCGGCAGCCAGTCTCAACATTTTCAATGAATTCTTCTACCGACCAAGGCGTGTCCTCTGAAAATTATTATCATAGATAAATGGAACAACAACATTCAGAACCGAACGTATTTTCATCGTGCTTAAAAGTTAACTAACTTCATAATAAAAAGAACAAAATATTAGGAGGCTTGTTACGTTGAATGTCGTCTGGGTGCCATAGGTACACTTTGGGGACCTTAAAACCGTCCTTTTGGTACGCGAAGCACCAGGGCACAATAAATGTCAGGAGATTTGGTGCACCTGCTGCGCTTCCTGTTTCTACGTCTGTATATTTCACTACGTAGCTTTGTCATATTATCAACAAGTGGGCCGCCCAGCGGGCTTACCCAATACTTACGATTTTCCGTGGGAACAAGACCTTTTTCCCGGCATATTTTCCTCTTGAATTACGCCATACCATAACAGCCACAACAGTCCACTGCTGGACATGGGCCTCCCCCAATCGGGGGGTACTGCCATACTCACCACGCTTGGCAGTCGGATTGGCGAGCGCAGTGACAAGATGTTACATTTACAGGGAACGCTGCTGCCCATTCCCTGGATGAATATCCCTTAGTCGCTTTTTACGACACCCACGGTTAGAATTGGGGTGATGCTATTCTAAGCCGGCATCACACGGCAATCTCTCTTGTCTTGAATTACACAATCTTTTTAAAATATACGCATTCTAATCCATTGTGTACTTTAGAGATATAAGTATGTATGCATACCTATGGGTACCTACAAACAGGCGCGGCAAGCTACTTTTTGTTATACCTACCTACTTACTATGTATATAGATACTGACTAATAGTGACACTAAATTTTAAATTCGTGTGGGACACTGAGTCGTTCAACGACGACCCGATGAACCCTGGTGTCAGAGTTTTTCAACCGCCTACTGCAAGTAGCAGGCCTCTGACATGGCTGTGTAACGACCGCCATCATAGACAGCAACCGGGACCGACGGCTTAACGTGCCCATCCGAAGCACGGAACCATCTTACTTGCGGACAATCAGGTGGTTCAGCCTGCGATGTCCTAACCAGACTGGGAACAAATTCACAAAGTGATAAATATCAACTTTGTAAGTGACCCCACCGGGAATTGAACCCGGAACCTTTGCGTGGCAGGCAGGCATGCTAACCACTGCGCCACATCGGTTGTCATCTGATTTGGAAAGTTCTTTGAACAGGACTATTTTATCTTTTTACCTGGTAAGGTAAGCAAAGCGGTGTCCTGCATACCGGACAGCATGTACATGATGCGGTTAGTGTAGATGTCGTGCACGCGCGTCACCAGCACGTCGAAACTCTTGATGGCTGCGTTGGCGCGGTCTATGAACTCCTGACGACGAACAAACAGACATTGCACCTCCTCACTGCTCTGATAGCTTGGTGAAAATCAACTAGGACGTGATAAAAAAAGTTTCATGATCGTCGTTCCTAGATTTCTGTTGAATGTTTGTGATGAGAAAAACCTATGCGGCAACTGCACCACGCTGCGCGACGCGACTCTCCTAAAAAACACTGAAACTGTAGAAGCTTATCCACGCCAAGAAATTGGTTACATTCAAAATGTTTTAAACTGTGCGTTGTATTAGCTCCATCAGATTTGCTTGACGATGGTCAAAACTGTCGTGTAGAGAGTCTCAGCGTGTTATGTCCCATTCGCATATTGAATTCGCAAAATGTCCAAGACAATTGAACCAGTCCATAAATTTGTAATTTTACGATATCAATATTTTTCAATATTCATTTTTACGAATTAGGCATTTTTAGAATGGGACATACAAAACGAGCTGAGACGCTTATTCAAACAATTTCAAATGTTGTAGAGTCGCGTTGCGTCGCTTGATTCCGTTGCGTCTAATGCAAAAATAACTATAAATCAGGAACTACAGTCGAAAAGACCACTCGCTGAATTCACGGCTGTAAGGTGCTCCCTTTCTCGCTTGAATTAACCTCCAATTGGAAAAGGGAGCGCTATACGACCGCCATGCGGCGGCGAATGCAGTGAGTGGTTTTTTTCGACTATCGCAAATTAAATATCCTGCCAGTATCGCTAATGTCCTAAGCGTAAAACTCGCTAGATATATCCGCATTTACCTTCCAATCCTCGCTGGTCCAGGTGACGGAGCGCAGACCCGGGAGCAGGAGGGAAGATAGCCGCACCACTTGTGGGAGAAAGAGAGGGCGCACTTCAAGCTTCACCCTCCGCACGGTGCGCAAGTAGTCTTGGAGTAGAAACTAGACACGATAAATGAAAAAACAAAAACAATAATTCTATTGACTACATCAGGGGGACAGGTCAAATGAGCTACTTTTTAAAATGTCTCGAAACTGACATTTTGTACATAAATACCTGTTTTCATGACGGAACTTAATACAAAGATAGTCTGTATAAAAATTCTTATTCATTAGATTAGATAATAATATACAATACCAGAAACTTTAACTGAAATAACTAAACCGTATTGGAGAAGTTTCTATGTATAAAATTACCAGCTTATCTACATATTTTTACCAAATAAGTATCGGAGAATAAGCACACACAAAATATGCTACAATGTGCTACGTGTGCGGGACAGCCGGCCTTCCATGTACATAGCTCACATAGGATAGGTTAGGCTAATAGATAAGATCTCATAGTAATAGATAATATTTTTCTTTCGTACGTTCGATAGTTACAGACATAGCTTTATTTGTTCGTTTTATATGATTGTATAACGTTAAATAGGTAGTTTGCGGTCACTCTATGTAAATAGTAGGTAAATAGGTCGATGCTACATAGGATAGGATAGATAACAGTTCGTTTATATAGGTAAATAGGCAAATAACATTGTAAATAGATAGATAGGTCGGTGCCATAGTTATAAGATAGGTAGTTCGTTCTTATCATTGCATTGTATAGCTTTCGGATAGATAGATAGATAATAGGTCGGTGCTACAATCATAGAATAGAATAGTACGTTCGTTAGGTCGTATAGAACAGTATAGGAAGATACCTAATTCGTTTGTATCGTATTGTACAGATAACAGATTGTAATAGATAGCTAAGTAGCGTGTTTAGTAGGTAGGTTTCGGTAGGTAAACCTAAATAAACCATCGCCCCTTACTGTGTTTCAATGCTAGGTACACAGTTAGACTACACCGCACACGGATAGTTAGATTACAGTAAAACAGGCAAGTACCTACACTTGCGCCTAACTTGACAGATTACAGACATAGAACATGCACTCCGAAACACGCACATAGCTCATAGAAGCCAATCTTATTAGATTCTGACTGGTTTCTAATAAGATTGGTCCAGTTCGTTAGGCCGACAGTTTCTTATTGGATTGTAAGTTCCGATAGGATAGATAGAACTTCTAGTAAGATTCTTATAAGATTATAATAGTTTCCAATAAGATTCTAATAGGAAATAGTTTGATACAGTTTTGTAAACAGGATTTAATAGAATTCAATAAAATCGTTCCAAATCGCGAAAGGCAGAAGACAGAGCTTCCCCGCACGCCGCGCACCTCCCCGCGTTCGTCCTCCCTACCGCGCGCGGTCCCCCCGCGCACCCCTAGCCCCGCAAAATGGCGGATTTAGTATAAATATAGGGCCGACTGCACCGAGTCGGCGCGCATTCCGAGAAGAGCCTTCGAAGCGGCAACTAATAGAAGAAGCTCTGCCTGAAGCCCCAGCGAGGAGGAAGCCTACCACCGCATACAGTGGTTTCATTTCTCGCCCCCATCGACCTCGTCGTGTATTATCGTCATCGCATCGCCCTCGCCTCTCGCCCGCCGTCCCGTCGCCGTGGAAACAGCCGCCGTCAGCCGCGTCGCGCTTCCGCACCGCTCCGTACCGCCATACAGCGACCACCGCGCTGTCCGCGGGTCCACAGCGAAGCCCCACGTCATAGTTTCAAGTGGCTAACAGTTATAGTTTCAAGTATAGGACAGGGTTTCGCTTGTGTCGACCATTCGCGAGTCTGCAGTCCGAACCGCCTTCGACTTTCTTCAACACACCCATCGAGTGGAACCGGGACGTCTCACACCGCATCGCTACATCGACAGAGGCGTCCCGTTCATTTTGGTCCTTCGGCAGCCGGATATCGTCGTGTAACCAGCGTGTTGAAGATAGAAGATTCGAGTATGGAAGACGCAAGATTTCATCGTTCATCGTCATCGTCGTACAGCCAGGCGCCGAGAGAAGAATTCATCGACACGTCGAGAGCTCCGTCGCCTAGCGACCGAGCGCCCACCGTACAGCTGAATGCGTCGCATACAGTACAGGGTGGCGAGCGGGTTACTGCCGCGCCCCTCGCCGCCACCGTCACCGCCGGCCCAGCCCGCATCGTCATCGCATCGTCCACCGCACCGGAGGCTGCGCCCGGCCACAACGCTCGGCTAGACATCGTGTCGCCAGCGCATCGTGACGTCAAGATCCCCGAGGGAGCGCTCCCCCCCCTCTTCGAACCCGACCTACCGGAACGGTTCCCAACTCGACACCTACTCAGCGAGGGAAATACACCGGAGCCAACAGTGAAGCAAGTCAACACGGAAGCCATGACAGAAGTAAGCCACGCCCACCGATCGCTGATTGGTTTTGCAGAGCCGACCGAAACTTCTGAAAACACTGAAACTGAAGAAGATGTTCGAGCCAAACTGCATGCATCGGAGCTTCGAATACTCGAGTTGACTTCGCTTATCGAACGCCACCTCGCACTGATGGAAGACATCAACGATAGCCGCTGCACATCGCCACATTCATCGAGCAGCGAGTCAACATACAGCACCGAAGGGGATCTACAGCTACAGTGGGAGCACACAGCCGAGTCGACGGTCATCGCGCGCCGCATACAGGACAGCCGCGCCGCGCCTCTACCGCACCGTGACCGCGACTCAACCGACCGCACGACGCTGCCGCCGCCGGTACCCCCGCGCCGCAGTTCGCCGTTACCGTGTCGTGCGCCTCCGTCCACGCAGCCCGCGAGCTGCGACCGACCGCTATCGTACTGCGCGGCCCCTACGCCGCTGCACTCGCGCCGCGATCCGCCGTCACCGATCTGCGCGGCCCCTATGCCGCTGCCTACGCGACGCGACCCTCCGCTACCGATATGCGCGGCCCCTATGCCGCTGCCTCCGCGACGCGATCGTCCGCCACCGTATAGCGCGGCCCCTCCGCCGCTGCCACCGCGTCGCGACCGTTCGTACGCCGTGCTCCCACCACCGTCCGCTACCGGGGAGCCAGCATCCGCCGCGCCACAGCCGCGCCGCGACTCACCGTACGCCGTGCTCTCATCTCCGTCCGCTTCCGGAGAGCCGGCCACCGCTGCGCCACAGCTGCGCAATCGTTCGTCATCGTCCGCCGCCGCGCTCCCATCACCGTCCGCTTCCGGGGAGCCGGCCACCACCGCCGCGCCACAGCTGCGCCATCGTTCGCCGTTCGACGCCGAGCTCCCAACATCGTCCGCCATCGGGAAGCCGGCACAGGCTGCGCCTCAACCATCGTCCGCTTCCGTGGGGCCAGCCAGCGACGTGCCGCCTCATCGGGTACGCCGCAGCACGCCACCGTACGCCGCGCTCCTACCTCCGTTCGCCTCCGAGGAGCCGGCCAGCGACGCGCCGCTACAACAGCCGCGCCGCTACCCATCGGATGCTGCGCTCCAACCACCGTCCGTTTCCGTGGAGCCAGCTCGCGACGTGTCGCCGCATCGGACACGCCGCAGTTCGCCGTTCGTCACCGCGCTTCCAACATCGTTCGCCTTCGGGAAGCCGGCCCAGGCTGCGCCTCAATCACCGTCCGCTTCCGTGGGGCCAGCCAGCGACGTGCCGCCTCATCGGGTACGCCGCAGTACGCCACCGGATGCCGCGCTCCTACCTCCGTTCGCCTCCGAGGAGCCGGCCAGCGACGCGCCGCTGCAACAGCCGCGCCGCTACTCATCGGATGCTGCGCTCCAATCATCGTTCGCCTCCGTGGAGCCAGCTAGCGACGTGTCGCCGCATCGGACACGCCGCACGCTACCGCACGCCGCGCTCCCGCCTTCGTTCGCCACCGGGGAGCCGGCCCACACCGCGTCGCCGACACAGCCGCGACATCACCCATCGGACGCTGCGCTCCTACCACCGTCCGCTTCCGAGGAGCCAGCCAGCGACGTGCCGCCGCATCGGGCACGCCGCCACCCACCGTTCGCCGCGCTTCCATCTCCGTTCGCTACCGGGGAGCCGGCCCACGCTGCGCTGCCACAATCGCCGCAGCCCTACAGCACCGAATCGCAACAGGAAAGCTGCTCTCCATCTCTACCGTTCGCTACCGGGAGAGCAGCCATCGCACCGCCGCCGCCGTGTACTCCAACACCGGCGGGAGAAGACGCCGCGCGGGAATTCATCGAAGAAAATAGCAAGCATCGTCCCCCGCGCCGCCAACAGCAACAGCACGTCAACACGACGACACAGCGCGCGCCGCAAGAAGACATCGCACCGGAGCGACGCGCCCCCGCTAGCGCCGCGCACGCACGCCGCGCCAAACACAGCACCGACGACCGACAGTTTGCCGCCACCGCACCGCAAACATGCATCGTATGCGGCAAACAACAACACAGCGCAGGGAAGTGCGCCCAGTTTACACAGCTCACCGTAGACGACCGCTGGGCCACCGCCAAGGCAAGAAACATGTGCTACCGCTGCCTTCGGCGAAGAAAGAAGACACACAGTTGCACCGGACAGCCCTGCGACACCGACGGATGCACCAAACTGCACCACCCGCTGCTGCACTTCGTTAGAAACGCGACCGCCACCGACCGTCGACGGGAAATCGCAAGCCACACGCGCACCGCTACAAACTGCCACGGTCTATTGAAGATAGTCCCGGTCACCGCCGTCGGACCGCACGGATCGGCGAAAACATTCGCACTGCTGGACGACGGGTCAACGACCACGTTAATCGACGCCACCGTGGCTAAAAGGATCGGCGCGAAAGGGCCCATCGAACCGCTACGCATACAGGCCCTCGCTAGCGACATAACCGACGAAACATCGCAACGCATCGAAATCGAGCTGCGCACCGACGTGGGCACTGCCAAGATCGACGCCCACACCTACAACAACACGAAGTTCCCGTCACAGCGCGTCACAAAACAGGACTTCGAGGGATGCGACCATCTCACCGACCTGCTCCCACAGCTAATTAAAACCGGCGTGCCAACCATCCTTATCGGCCAGGACAACTGGGAGTTGCTGCGCACGACCGAGACACGCATCGGAAAGAAGGGGCAGCCGGTCGCATCTATGACGCCGCTCGGCTGGGTTCTACACGGCACGAGACAGCGCGCCCAGCCGCACCGCACAGCAGCAGCCACAGACAAGAAGAACGGACAGCACCGACAACACATCGCCATCGAGTCTCTCACCGTCGTACAGCAACGGCAAGAGAGCGACAACGCGCACGGCACACCGTACGACAGCGTGCGCAAAGCATCGACACCGACCGCTAAACAGAAGACAGAAACCGCACATCGCGCCCCAAGCCGCCGTCAACAGAAATCGCATGGCCAACATCGCAAAGGACGACCGCACCCACCGACAGCACCGGCGGGAGTCCACATCGCACCGGCAGGAACCCGCAACACAGCACCGGCGGGAGCCTGCGCTATCGCATCGGCGAGCGCCCGCACTATAGGACAGGCGAGCGCCCGCACTACAGCATCGACGAGCGCCCGCACTACAGGACAGGCGAGCGCCCGTACTACAGGATCGGCGAGCGCCCGCACTACAGGATCGGCGAGCGCCCGCACCACCGCACCGGCGAGCACCCGCACTACAGCACCGGCGGGAGCCCGCACTACACCGGCGGGAGCACCTTTGCAACCGGCGGGAGCGTCACAGCAGGCGCCCCGCGGCATAGGTCATCGACCCCGCACTCGTCGTGGAGAGCACGCACCCACGACACACCGGGCCACGCGACACAGACAGCACTGCCTACCCCGCAACGGACGGCACCACGAGGACGGCGGGCATCACCGACAGGGGGCACCCCGCGACGACCGAGCACAGACAGCGACCAACAAGCTGGTCATCATCACCGAGGCGCCGGCTGACCCGCCCCACGGACGAGATGCGTCGTCTGGAGCGGCAGCAGACGGCGCACGGCGGGAGTAATGTGCGGGACAGCCGGCCTTCCATGTACATAGCTCACATAGGATAGGTTAGGCTAATAGATAAGATCTCATAGTAATAGATAATATTTTTCTTTCGTACGTTCGATAGTTACAGACATAGCTTTATTTGTTCGTTTTATATGATTGTATAACGTTAAATAGGTAGTTTGCGGTCACTCTATGTAAATAGTAGGTAAATAGGTCGATGCTACATAGGATAGGATAGATAACAGTTCGTTTATATAGGTAAATAGGCAAATAACATTGTAAATAGATAGATAGGTCGGTGCCATAGTTATAAGATAGGTAGTTCGTTCTTATCATTGCATTGTATAGCTTTCGGATAGATAGATAGATAATAGGTCGGTGCTACAATCATAGAATAGAATAGTACGTTCGTTAGGTCGTATAGAACAGTATAGGAAGATACCTAATTCGTTTGTATCGTATTGTACAGATAACAGATTGTAATAGATAGCTAAGTAGCGTGTTTAGTAGGTAGGTTTCGGTAGGTAAACCTAAATAAACTGTGCGGGACAGCCGGCCACCTATGTACATTGCTCACTTAGGTTAAGGATCGGCTAATAGGATAGTTTCATAGCAATAGATAAGATTTCATAGATTGATAACAGTTTTCTTATTGTAAGTTCGATAGGCATAGATAACAGCTGATTTCGTATGTTTATATAACGTTTATAGGATAATTGCGGTCACTCTATGTAAATAGTAGGTAAATAGGTCGATGCTACATAGAATAGGTTCGTTTATAGATAGTAAATAACATTGTAAATAGATAGGTCGGTGCTACAGTCATAGATAAGAGTTCGTTCTTTGTAATTGTATAGTTTTCGTATAGACAGATAGATAGGTCGGTGCTATAGCCATAGGATAGATTAGATCGTTCGTATTGTACAACTTATAGCTCAGATAGGTAAATAGATAGTTGTATGATAGCTAGATAATAGATAGATAAGCTAAGTAGCGTGTAAATAGGTAGGTTTTCCCCAAACCTAATAAAGTATATTTCCTTTCGTTGGTTTCACTGATAGGTACACTGGCTAGGCCACACTCAACATGGCTAGTTAGTTAACAGTAATGCAAGCACACTTGCACTTGCAGATAGCTTACAGACATAGCACATGCACTCCGAAACACGCACCTAGCTCATAGAAGCTAATCTTATTGGATTCCGACTGGTTTCCAATAAGATTAGTCCCGTTCGTTAGGCAGACAGATTCTTATTGGATTTTGTGTCATTCTGATAGGATAGGTAGCACGTTTTGTTATATTCTTATAGGATTCCAATAAGATTCTAATAGGAAATAGTTTGAAACAGATATTGTAACAGGATTTAATAGAAATACAATAAATAGATCCAAATCGCGAAAGGCAGAAGGCAGAGCCTCCCCCCGCATGCCGCACCTCGCCCCGCGTTCGTCCTCCCTACCGCGCGCGGTCCCCCCGCGCACCCCTAGCCCCGCAAAATGGCGGATTTAGTATAAATATAGGGCCGACTGCACCGAGTCGGCGCGCATTCCGAGAAGAGCCTTCGAAGCGGCAACTTATAGAAGAAAGCTCTGCCTGAAGCCCCAGCGAGGAGGAAGCCTACCACCGCATACCGTCGTTTTATTCCTCGCCCCTCATCGAACCTCGTCGTGAATATCATCGCTACCGCCCTCGTCTCTCGCCCGCCGTCCAGTCGCCGTGGGAATAGCCGCCGGCAGCCGCGTCGCGCTTCCGCACCGTACCGTATACAGCGACCGCCGCGCTGTCCGCGGGTCCACAGCGAAGCCCCACGTCTATAGTTTCAAGTGGCTAACAGTAATAGTTTCAAGTACAGGACAGGGTTTCGCTTGTGTCGACCATTCGCGAGTCTGCAGTCCGAACCGCCTTCGACTTTCTTCAACACACCCATCGAGTGGAACCGGGACGTCTCACACCGCATCGCTACATCGACAGAGGCGTCCCGTTCATTTTGGTCCTTCGGCAGCCGGATATCGTCGTAGCCAGCGTGTTTGAAGAAAGAAGATTCGAGTATGGAAGACGCAAGATTTCATCGTTCATCGTCATCGTCGTACAGCCAGGCGCCGAGAGAAGAATACATCGTCACGTCGAGAGCTCCGTCGCCTAGCGACCGAGCACCCATCGCACAGAAGAATGCGTCGCATACAGTACAGGGCGGCGAGCGGGTTACTGCCGCGCCCCTCGCCGCCACCGTCACCGCCGGCCCAGCCCGCATCGTCATCGCATCGTCCACCGCACCGGAGGCTGCGCCCGGCCACAACGCTCGGCTAGACATCGTGTCGCCAGCGCATCGTGACGTCAAGATCCCCGAGGGGGCGCTCCCCCCCCTCGTCGAACCCGACCTACTGGAACGGTTCCCAACTCGACACCTATTCAGCGAGGGAAATACACCGGAGCCAACAGCGAAGCAAGTCAACACGGAAGCCATGACAGAAGTAAGCCACGCCCACCGACCGCTGATTGGTTTTGCAGAATCGACCGAAACTTCTGAAAACACTGAAACTGAAGAAGATGTTCGAGCCAAGCTGCACGCATCGGAGCTTCGAATACTCGAGTTGACTTCGCTCATCGAACGCCACCTCGCACTGATGGAAGACTTCGACGATCGCCGCTGCACATCATCGCCACGTTCATCGAGCAGCGAGTCAACATACAGCTTCGAAGGGGATCTACAGCTACAGTGGGAGCACACAGCCGAGTCGACGGTCGTCGCGCGCCGCACACAGGACAGCCGCGCCGCGCCTCTACCGCACCGTGACCGCGACTCAACCGACCGCACGACGCTGCCGCCGCCGGTACCCCCGCGCCGCAGTCCGCCGTTACCGAGTCGTGCGCCTCCGTCCACGCAGCCCGCGAGCTGCGACCGACCGCTACCGTATTGCGCGGCCCCTATGCCGCTGCACTCGCGCCGCGATCCGCCGTCACCGATCTGCGCGGCCCCTATGCCGCTGCCTACGCGACGCGACCCTCCGCTACCGATATGCGCGGCCCCTATGCCGCTGCCTCCGCGACGCGATCGTCCGCCACCGTATAGCGCGGCCCTCCGCCGCTGCCACCGCGTCGCGACCGTTCGTACGCCGTGCTCCGCCACCGTCCGCTACCGGGGAGCCGGCATCCACCGTGCCACAGCCGCGCCGCCACTCACCGTACGCCGAGCTCTCACATCCGACCGCTACCGGAGAGCCGGCCGCCGCCGCGCTACAACCGCGCCGCGACTCACCGTACGCCGTGCTCCTACATCCGTTCGCTACCGAGGAGCCGGCCACCGCTGCGCCACAGTTGCGCAATCGTTCGTCATCGTCCGCCGCCGCGCTCCCATCACCGTCCGCTTCCGGGGAGCCGGCCACCACCGCCGCGCCACAGCTGCGCCATCGTTCGCCGTTCGACGCCGCGCTTCCAACATCGTTCGCCTTCGGGAAGCCGGCCCAGGCTGCGCCTCAATCATCGTCCGCTTCCGTGGGGCCAGCCAGCGACGTGCCGCCTCATCGGGTACGCCGCAGCACGCCATCGTACGCCGCGCTCCTACCTCCGTTCGCCTCCGAGGAGCCGGCCAGCGACGCGCCGCTACAACAGCCGCGCCGCTACCCATCGGATGCTGCGCTCCAACCATCGTCCGCTTCCGTGGAGCCAGCTAGCGACGTGTCGCCTCATCGGACACGCCGCAGTTCGCCGTTCGTCACCGCGCTTCCAACATCGTTCGCCTTCGGGAAGCCGGCCCAGGCTGCGCCTCAATCACCGTCCGCTTCCGTGGGGCCAGCCAGCGACGTGCCGCCTCATCGGGTACGCCGCAGTACGCCATCGGATGCCGCGCTCCTACCTCCGTTCGCCTCCGAGGAGCCGGCCAGCGACGCGCCGCTACAACAGCCGCGCCGCTACTCATCGGATGCTGCGCTTCTATCATCGTTCGTCTTCGAGAAGCCAGCTAGCGACGTGTCGCCGCATCGGACACGCCGCACGCCACCGCACGCCGCGCTCCCACCTTCGTTCGCCACCGGGGAGCCGGCCCACACCGCGTCGCCGACACAGCCGCGACATCACCCAACGGACGCTGCGCTCCTACCACCGTCCGCTTCCGAGGAGCCAGCCAGAGACGTGCCGCCTCATCGGGCACGCCGCCACCCACCGTTCGCCGCGCTTCCATCTCCGTTCGCCACCGGGGAGCCGGCCCACGCTGCGCTGCTACAATCGCCGCAGCCCTACAGCACCGAACAGCAACAGGAAAGCTGCCCTCCATCTCTACCGTTCGCTACAGGGAGAGCAGCCATCGCACCGCCGCCGTCGTGTACTCCAAAACCGGCGGGAGAAGACGCCACGCGGGATTTCATCGTAAGAAACAGCAAGCTCCGTCCCCCGCGCCGGCAACAGCAACAGCACGTCAACACGACGACACAGCGCGCGCCGCAAGAAGACATCGCACCGGAGCGACGCGCCCCCGCTAGCGCCGCGCAAGCACGCCGCGCCAAGCACAGCACCGACGACCGACAGTTTGCCGCCACCGCACCGCAAACATGTATCGTATGCGGCAAACAACCGCACAGCGCAGGGAAGTGCGCCCAGTTTACGCAACTCACCGTAGACGACCGCTGGGCCACCGCCAAGGCAAAGAAACTATGCTACCGCTGCCTTCGGCGACGAAACAAGAAACACAGCTGCACCGGACAGCCCTGCGACACCGACGGGTGCACTAAACTGCACCACCCGCTGCTGCACTTCGTACGAAACACGACCGCCACCGACAGTCGACGGGAAATCGCAAGCCACGCGCGCACCGCTACGAACTGCCACGGTCTATTGAAGATAGTCCCAGTCACCGCCATCGGACCGCACGGATCGGCGAAAACATTCGCACTGTTGGACGACGGGTCAACGACCACGTTAATCGACGACACCGTGGCAAAGAAGATCGGCGCGAAAGGGCCCATCGAACCACTGCATATACAGGCCCTCGCAAGCGACATGACCGACAGAAGATCGCAACGCATCGAAATCGAGCTGCGCACCGACGTGGGCACCGCCAGAATCGACGCCCACACCTACAGCAACACGAAGTTCCCGTCACAGCGCGTCACAAAACAGGACTTCGAGGGATGCGACCATCTCACCGACCTGCTCCCACAGCTAAGTAAAACCGGCGTGCCAACCATCCTCATCGGCCAAGACAACTGGGAGTTGCTGCGCACGACCGAAACACGCACAGGAGAGAAGGGGCAGCCGGTCGCATCCATGACGCCGCTCGGCTGGGTTCTACACGGCACGAGACAGCGCACCCAGCCGCACCGCACAGCAGCAGCCACAGACAGGAAGAACGAACAGCACCGACAAAACATCGCCATCGAGTCCCTCGCCGTCGCACAGACACGACAGGAGAGCGACTACGCGCACGGCACACCGTACGACAGAGTGCGCAAAGCATCGACATCGACCGCAAAACATAGGACAGAAACCGCACATCGCGCCCCAAGCCGCCGTCAACAGAAATCGCATGGCCAACATCGCAAAGGACGACCGCACCCACCGACAGCACCGGCGGGAGTCCACATCGCACCGGCAGGAACCCGCAACACACCACCGGCGGGAGCCTGCACTATCGCATCGGCGAGCGCCCGCACTACAGGACAGGCGAGCGCCCGCACTACAGCATCGACGAGCGCCCGCACTACAGGACAGGCGAGCGCCCGTACTACAGGATCGGCGAGCGCCCGCACTACAGGATCGGCGAGCGCCCGCACCACCGCACCGGCGAGCACCCGCACTATAGCACCGGCGGGAGCCCGCACTACACCGGCGGGAGCACCTTTGCAACCGGCGGGAGCGTCACAGCCAGCGCCCCGCGGCATAGGTCATCGACCCCGCACTCGTCGTGAAGAGAACGCACCCACGACACACCGAGCCACGCGACACCGACAGCACTGCCTACCCCGCAACGGACGGCACCACGAGGACGGCGGGCATCACCGACAGGGGGCATCCCGCGACGACCGAGCACGACCGCCGACCAACAAGATGGTCATCATCACCGAGGCGCCGGCTGACCCGCCCCACGGACGAGATGCGTCGTCTGGAGCGGCAGCAGACGGCGCACGGCGGGAGTAATGTGCGGGACAGCCGGCCACCTATGTACATTGCTCACTTAGGTTAAGGATCGGCTAATAGGATAGTTTCATAGCAATAGATAAGATTTCATAGATTGATAACAGTTTTCTTATTGTAAGTTCGATAGGCATAGATAACAGCTGATTTCGTATGTTTATATAACGTTTATAGGATAATTGCGGTCACTCTATGTAAATAGTAGGTAAATAGGTCGATGCTACATAGAATAGGTTCGTTTATAGATAGTAAATAACATTGTAAATAGATAGGTCGGTGCTACAGTCATAGATAAGAGTTCGTTCTTTGTAATTGTATAGTTGTTGCGGACGGCGAGCGCGAACCCGCCCTGAAGACTGTACATAGGCTAAAATACATAGGCTTAGGTTAGGCATTTAGGCATTAGGCATTTAGGCATTAGGTTTAGGCATTTAGGCATTAGGTTTAGGCATTAGATACAGGCATTGTTTATGTATATAGTTGTGTTCTAATTGTCTAATTTCTTTCGTCAGATTAGTCATTACTTTTTAATAGTTCTGAATTAGTTAGCGTTTAGACGAGTGATTTGTTTATTTGTGATAGTTTGAGGCGTGGCTATTTCATTGTGTGCGTTCGTTCGTATTAGTTGTTAATTTGACCTTTATCCTGATTGGCTGATAAATTGGGAAAGATCTAGAACTTTTAGGTCCGTCATCACTTTTTGATGGTTCTATATTAGATAGCTTTTGAGCGAGAAGTTTTTTTTGCCAGTATTGCCAGTTTTGCCCAATGTTTCTTAATTCTGATTGGCTAGTCATAAGAAAGAGACCTACCGAGAGAGATACATAGATTTTTGCCCGAAAAATCACGGATTCTGATTGGATGCTTATAAGAAAGTTCTAGATTTTTATAGTTATGATATATAATATATAATAACTTCCGCCCTCTCCGGATGTGCGAAGGTAGTGCAGAATATTCTAGATTTGGCTGATTTTGTATATATTGACGTACATCCCGGGTGGGAACACAGTTCAGTTCGGTATCCAGTACAGTGAAGAAAAAGTGAAAAGTAGAAGTGAAAAGTAGTCCAGTCTAGTGAAGTATCCCTAGTATTAAATAGTTTTGTAAAGTAGTGCAACCAGTGTAAATACAGTCCATATCGAAGAAACCCGAGGTGTTTTATTTGAGGTCCTCAACAAGTTTGGTCCTCCGAGCGCCGGATCGACTGCCTGTGCTGCGCACCGTCTACAAGTTTGGACCTTCGAGCGCCGGATTGCTGCCCGTGCTGCGCACCCCGTCAACGCTGCCGCTGCTCACCGAGCCCGCTCAGACGTCGCTGAACCGGGTCACCACCGCAGCCGCCGCCACCGCCGACGCCGCCACCGCCGCCGCGTCGCCGCCGCCGCTGCCGCCGCTCCGCAGCCGCAGCCCCAGCCGCATCGCAGCTGCCGACGCCGCCACCGCCGCCGCGTCGCCGCCGCCGCTGCCGCCGCTCCGCAGCCGCAGCCCCGCCGCATCGCAGCTGCCGACGCCGCCACCGCCGCTGCCGCCGCTCGCAGGCCGCCGCCACCGCCGCCGCCGCTGCCAGGGCCGCTCGCGGGGCCGCCGCCACCGCTGCAGGGCCACCGCCGCCGCCGCCGCTGCCGCCGCTCGCCGGGCCGCCGCCACCGCCGCCGCCGCTGCCAGGGCCGCGTGCGGGGCCGCCGCCACCGCTGCTGCTGCTGCCGCCGCATCGCAGGGCTGTCGCCACCACCGCCGCCGCTGCCGCCGCTCGCAGGGCCGCCGCCACCGCTGCCGCCGCTGCCAGGGCCGCTCGCAGGGCCGCCGCCACCGCGCCGCTGCATCGCCGACGCCACCGCCGCCGCAGCACCGCAGCCGCCGCTACCGTCGCAGCACCGCAGCCGCCGCTACCACCGCGCCGCTGCACCGCCGACGCCGCCGCTGCCACAGCACCACAGCCCGCGCACCGCCGCCGTTCTACGCCGCACCGGGCAGTGATCCTCGGTCACTACTTTCGGGGAGCGGTTGCTACAGAAAAAGCAGCCGCAAGGGATACTCAAGCTCTTCGCTGGGAAGCCGCCGATCAGGATGGTTTTGACAAGGCAGGGGAAGATGCTCGCCGACACGCCGGCATCACCGTCAACCACCGCGGCTGAAGGGACACCCAGGACAGGACGAGCATACGAGACTGGCTACGACACGCAGAGTGAAGCTGGCGCAGGCATGTTACGGGCCACAGGCGAGCCCGTCACAGCGCCAGCTGCCGCGGCCGACAGCCGCGCCCTCGCGCCGCGCACTAGCCGTTCGCCCGAGGGATCTGTGCGCTCCGCACGTTCTACGGAGAGCGCCAAACGCCGATGGATACTGGAAAAAATGCGACTCAACGAGTTGGAAGCGGAAAACATTCGCCTACGTCAAGAAATGGAGGCAATTGACGAAGAAGAGGCAAGTCAAGTCCTTCATGAAGATCCGAGGCTAGCGGAGGAGGAATTTACTGCGTGGCTGAACGAACGTTCGACGATACTCGGCACACCGGAGCATGCACGCCCGCAGAAGCCGACAGCCGCGCTGCCAGCAACCGCCGCCGCTGAAGACGATCGCAGGCGAAGCTTCCAGTACGACGAGACAATGCAACGATACCTCAAGGAATCTTATCGTCAGCCAGTGCGCGTCGAGGAAGATGGCAGCCGTGGCCTGCTGCCACCTCCGCGTACCGAGCAACACCCGCCAGCGCGCGTCGAGGAAGATGGCCGCCGTGACTTGCTGCCACCTCCGCGCGTCGAGCAACACCCGCCAGCGCGCGTCGAGGAAGACGGCCGCAGGTCCCTGCCGCCGCCTCCGCGCGCCGAGCTACGCACGCCAGCACGCGTCGAGGAAGATGGCCGCCGTGTCCTGCTGCCACCTCCGCGTGCCGAGCAACGCCCATCAACGCGCGTCGAGGAAGATGGTCGCCGTGTCCTGCCGCCACCTCCGCGCGATGAGCGACGCCAACCAACGCGCGTCGAGGAAGATGGCCGCCGTGACCCGCCGCCACCTCCGCGCCAGGAAGACAAAAGACATGAAGAGCGTCATGACGACCGTCAGCGCGACGCTGAAAACCCCCGTCGGGACGGCGATAGAGACGATGACGACCGCGACCACCGACGACGCTCGCGCTCGCCAACGCCGTACCGATCAAGAGAGCGGGCGATAGACAAATTGGCCGAAGTTATGGTGAAGCTGAGCACCGTGCGCCCGCCGCCGCGTCAAGCGCAGGAGCTACCGACATTCAACGGCAACCCAGAGGATTGGCTACCCTTCAAGGCCGCCTACCGCGACTCCACCATCCTGTATAAGTTCTCCCGGCCTGAGAACTTAGCACGACTGCGCTACAGCCTGCGTGGAGAAGCCCGAGAAGCTGTCTACTGTCTGATGTCGACGGCCAACGACCCGGAGATTATAATGCGGACGTTGGAGCAGCGATTCGGCCGGCCGGAGTACATCATCGACAAAGCCTTGGAGGATTTAGCCAACCTGCCGCGCCTGGGCAATTCGTCACACGACCTCAACCTGTTCGCCGTCAAGCTGCAGAACATCGTGTGCGTACTGTCGACGCTTGACGACCAAGGCTACCTGCGCAACCCGAAGCTGGCCCGCGAAGTCACCGCCAAGCTGACCCCGCATCTGCAGACCCGATGGTGCGACTACGCCGAAGAGAAAGCCGACCGCAACCGCCCGCAAATAGAAGTGCTGTCGGAGTTCTTAATGCGCGAGGCTGACCGCGCCGTTAGACACACGTACGACAGCCCGAAGTACACCGGCACTGCATCGCGACGAACGGAGCAGGCACCGCGCACACAGACGTTGCGCGCTCCGCCACCGCGCGTCCGCCGCCACGCAACTCTGTCTACGTTGCAAACGAAGCACACGATAAGGAAAACGAAGAAACATGCCTGTGCTGCGGGGGACCACACGACGTGCCGTCATGCAATAAATACAGACGCATGAGCCTCGACGAACGATGGCAGTGGGCCCGGGACGAGCGCATCTGTTTCAGCTGTATGAACAACAGACATCGACGGACCATGTGTAGAAGGAGGAAATGCGGGAAGGATGGCTGCGATCGAGATCACCACCCGTCGCTTCATTGGGACCGGCCGACTACGCCGCCGCCGCAAGACGACGCGGCACGACAAGACGACGCGGCACCTCAAGATGGAACCGTCATGCATATACGGACCTGCAGCGACATGAAGACCGCCGAGGACGTCGAGCTCCACGACAGGGTGAAGGCCTACTCCCATAAGGCCTTGGGAGTCACCGCCGCGGAGCTACCGAGGACGACGCGCACGCAGTCAAGACGTCATCGAAGAACCCTTACGACGACAGGATACGGCGCAAAACGGGGGGAGCCAGACGACACCGAAGACGCCGCTTGCGCTACACGGGGGGAGCTAGCCGACACCAGCAGCTCCGCTTACCCGACGGCGCCAAATCACACCTCCAGACGCAGCGCAAGACGGGGGGAGCCCGCCGAGACCAACACCGCGAGCTCCGCGTGCCCAACGACGCCAGCCGACGCCTCCAGACGCGGCGCAACGCAGGGAGAGCCAGCCAAGACCGACGGCTGCTCTGCTTGCTCGATCGCGCCAACCAACGCATGAAGACGTGGCAAGACACGGGGGGAGCCCGCCCAAGACGACGACTCCGCTCGCCCGATAGCGCCACACACCGCGTCACCAAGATCACCGGGCCCACCAACCAGCGTGGACGGCGACGGATCCCGACGAACCCAAACGGAAGAGACGACGCGACCCACAAGAGGCTCCGCTTGCCCGACACGGGGGGAGCCAGAAGAAGACGAGGCCGAAGAAGACGACAACTCCGCTTGCCCGCACCGGGGGGAGAAGAACGACAGCTCCGCTTGCCCGCACCGGGGGGAGACGACCGAAGACTCCGCTTGCCCGACACGGGGGGAGCGCACCGAAGACAACGACTCCGCTTGCCCGGCACGGGGGGAGATCGACAGAAGACTTCAAGAAAGAAGACGCCGAACTGCGAGACACCTACGCGCAATGACGGCCTGCGCTCAAGACCGAACGGCAGATCATCGCACCTGGAGCGACAAACCAGGGGGGAGCTTGGCAACGCCTCATCTGGACGGCACTCCACGAGGAAGCCCCGCGCGATGAAGTCCCCGACACCGAGAGGCGACAAACAACTCCAGCGACGTCGGAGAAGAGGACATCGTGGTCGACGCCAACCTGCTCCGCCACGAGGAGAAGACGCACCCACGCGCTGAAGTACTCGCCAAAGACGAAGCCCTAATGCCGAACCACACACAGGGAGAAACACCCAACGGCCAGTTCGCAGGCAAGCTCGCCGCCCTACCGGTCCGAGATGGCTTCGGAGACTTCGCCGGGGGGAGGATGTTGCGGACGGCGAGCGCGAACCCGCCCTGAAGACTGTACATAGGCTAAAATACATAGGCTTAGGTTAGGCATTTAGGCATTAGGCATTTAGGCATTAGGTTTAGGCATTTAGGCATTAGGTTTAGGCATTAGATACAGGCATTGTTTATGTATATAGTTGTGTTCTAATTGTCTAATTTCTTTCGTCAGATTAGTCATTACTTTTTAATAGTTCTGAATTAGTTAGCGTTTAGACGAGTGATTTGTTTATTTGTGATAGTTTGAGGCGTGGCTATTTCATTGTGTGCGTTCGTTCGTATTAGTTGTTAATTTGACCTTTATCCTGATTGGCTGATAAATTGGGAAAGATCTAGAACTTTTAGGTCCGTCATCACTTTTTGATGGTTCTATATTAGATAGCTTTTGAGCGAGAAGTTTTTTTTGCCAGTATTGCCAGTTTTGCCCAATGTTTCTTAATTCTGATTGGCTAGTCATAAGAAAGAGACCTACCGAGAGAGATACATAGATTTTTGCCCGAAAAATCACGGATTCTGATTGGATGCTTATAAGAAAGTTCTAGATTTTTATAGTTATGATATATAATATATAATAACTTCCGCCCTCTCCGGATGTGCGAAGGTAGTGCAGAATATTCTAGATTTGGCTGATTTTGTATATATTGACGTACATCCCGGGTGGGAACACAGTTCAGTTCGGTATCCAGTACAGTGAAGAAAAAGTGAAAAGTAGAAGTGAAAAGTAGTCCAGTCTAGTGAAGTATCCCTGTATTAAATAGTTTGTAAAGTAGTGCAACCAGTGTAAATACAGTCCATATCGAAGATACCCGAGGTGTTTCATTTGAGGTCCTCAACAATAGTTTTCGTATAGACAGATAGATAGGTCGGTGCTATAGCCATAGGATAGATTAGATCGTTCGTATTGTACAACTTATAGCTCAGATAGGTAAATAGATAGTTGTATGATAGCTAGATAATAGATAGATAAGCTAAGTAGCGTGTAAATAGGTAGGTTTTCCCCAAACCTAATAAAGTATATTTCCTTTCGTTGGTTTCACTGATAGGTACACTGGCTAGGCCACACTCAACATGGCTAGTTAGTTAACAGTAATGCAAGCACACTTGCACTTGCAGATAGCTTACAGACATAGCACATGCACTCCGAAACACGCACCTAGCTCATAGAAGCTAATCTTATTGGATTCCGACTGGTTTCCAATAAGATTAGTCCCGTTCGTTAGGCAGACAGATTCTTATTGGATTTTGTGTCATTCTGATAGGATAGGTAGCACGTTTTGTTATATTCTTATAGGATTCCAATAAGATTCTAATAGGAAATAGTTTGAAACAGATATTGTAACAGGATTTAATAGAAATACAATAAATAGATCCAAATCGCGAAAGGCAGAAGGCAGAGCCTCCCCCCGCATGCCGCACCTCGCCCCGCGTTCGTCCTCCCTACCGCGCGCGGTCCCCCCGCGCACCCCTAGCCCCGCAAAATGGCGGATTTAGTATAAATATAGGGCCGACTGCACCGAGTCGGCGCGCATTCCGAGAAGAGCCTTCGAAGCGGCAACTTATAGAAGAAAGCTCTGCCTGAAGCCCCAGCGAGGAGGAAGCCTACCACCGCATACCGTCGTTTTATTCCTCGCCCCTCATCGAACCTCGTCGTGAATATCATCGCTACCGCCCTCGTCTCTCGCCCGCCGTCCAGTCGCCGTGGGAATAGCCGCCGGCAGCCGCGTCGCGCTTCCGCACCGTACCGTATACAGCGACCGCCGCGCTGTCCGCGGGTCCACAGCGAAGCCCCACGTCTATAGTTTCAAGTGGCTAACAGTAATAGTTTCAAGTACAGGACAGGGTTTCGCTTGTGTCGACCATTCGCGAGTCTGCAGTCCGAACCGCCTTCGACTTTCTTCAACACACCCATCGAGTGGAACCGGGACGTCTCACACCGCATCGCTACATCGACAGAGGCGTCCCGTTCATAAACCATCGCCCCTTACTGTGTTTCAATGCTAGGTACACAGTTAGACTACACCGCACACGGATAGTTAGATTACAGTAAAACAGGCAAGTACCTACACTTGCGCCTAACTTGACAGATTACAGACATAGAACATGCACTCCGAAACACGCACTTAGCTCATAGAAGCCAATCTTATTAGATTCTGACTGGTTTCTAATAAGATTGGTCCAGTTCGTTAGGCCGACAGTTTCTTATTGGATTGTAAGTTCCGATAGGATAGATAGAACTTCTAGTAAGATTCTTATAAGATTATAATAGTTTCCAATAAGATTCTAATAGGAAATAGTTTGATACAGTTTTGTAAACAGGATTTAATAGAATTCAATAAAATCGTTCCAAATCGCGAAAGGCAGAAGACAGAGCTTCCCCCCGCACGCCGCGCACCTCCCCGCGTTTGTCCTCCCTACCGCGCGCGGTCCCCCCGCGCACCCCTAGCCCCGCAAAATGGCGGATTTAGTATAAATATAGGGCCGACTGCACCGAGTCGGCGCGCATTCCGAGAAGAGCCTTCGAAGCGGCAACTAATAGAAGAAGCTCTGCCTGAAGCCCCAGCGAGGAGGAAGCCTACCACCGCATACAGTGGTTTCATTTCTCGCCCCCATCGACCTCGTCGTGTATTATCGTCATCGCATCGCCCTCGCCTCTCGCCCGCCGTCCCGTCGCCGTGGAAACAGCCGCCGTCAGCCGCGTCGCGCTTCCGCACCGCTCCGTACCGCCATACAGCGACCACCGCGCTGTCCGCGGGTCCACAGCGAAGCCCCACGTCATAGTTTCAAGTGGCTAACAGTTATAGTTTCAAGTATAGGACAGGGTTTCGCTTGTGTCGACCATTCGCGAGTCTGCAGTCCGAACCGCCTTCGACTTTCTTCAACACACCCATCGAGTGGAACCGGGACGTCTCACACCGCATCGCTACATCGACAGAGGCGTCCCGTTTGGCTACGCGGCGTAGCATATATTTTTAACTTAATGATATTTATTATGTCTTTGAAAGCAATATTTTTGTACGTAGATGTTTTATCAGTATAATTAAAGTTTTAATAAAAACCTTCAATCGGTATTTTAGGGTGTCTTCACTACCAGTTGCGGGTATGGACATCCGCAGCGGGTGAAATAACAGCACCCCAACGTCCGCATGAGTACTAGGCGCGCAGAATCGACAAGAGCTCAGTCTATCCAGGCACGAAATATGTATTTGCGAGATTGTGATCCAGATATCTAGACTGCGAGATTCCCGGATAAGAGAGAGACAGGTATAGTTGTAGCGTTGGTCACCAATGCAAAATGCATGCAGTATGAAGGAAGCAGCTGCAACGCCTGAATGCAATATCTGTTGCTGTCTTTATCTTTCAGTAATTTGACTTTCATTTCAGGCGTGGACATTCGTGAATAAAAAGGTGGTCATTATGTAAACACTTGCGTATAACACTGTTCTTTAAACCGTATGAATGGTATGTTATAGTTATAGCTACAGCGCTGGAGGAAAACTCTTATAGACGATAAATAATTTTGCCACTAGTACCTATTTAGCCTACAAAAAAGTATATAAGTATGTAAGTTACTCGTCTGGCCTCAGAATCCAGAAAGGACCCCGCACGATTTGTTCGACAAGGGCCGTCCGGTCAAATTGGCTGAAATTTTGGGGAAAGGTAGTACGTAATGCTCTAACCAAAATGTAAAAAAATCTGCGAGCGGAAATGACCAGTTTTTGAGATATAGCTATTTTAATGTTGAAGTCACTAAACATACTTTGATGTAAAAACGTTACTTATTAAGGCAAATGTCATGTTCTTACTTATTTTTACGTTCATCTGTATAAAACCAACCTTCGAGGTAATTATTTCAATTAGAAAAGTGTCTGTTTCGGGTATATTACACATAATATATCAGCAAAGCAAGCTAGATCGCCTAAACTATACGAGATACAGCAATGGCTCCAAAGCAAAAGTTGTTTAGCATGACAGGCCGCTTCTGCTGGCACATGGACACCAGGAGTCTGAAGTAGACCACCAGGACCCCATCTAGACCATAAAATATACAGAAATGCCTCTATAGCAAAAGCTGTACAGCATGATGGACTGCTTCTGCTAACAGACTGACGTCGAGGTTCTGGAGTACCTGATGTAGACCACCAGGATCTCATCTTAACTATAATAGATACGGAAATGCTTTCATTTCAAAGGTTATGTTAACACTTTGGCTAATTCAACTGGGTGAATAAGGCATTCAAATCACAGCTGGCTCCTTATTCAACCACAAATCTAATTCTTTAGTTGGGCATTTCATGGAATGGAATGAACTGTAGAACGTTGTGTTCAACCACTTAGGTAACGAACGTTTAGTGGTGTGGTTGAATGGCGCCGCTTGATTAAAGAGCAATCGCGTTTTTTACTAGTTGGCCGCAACATATTCATAACTAGAACTGTTACTTACTCGCTTTCCCGTAGGAATAAGATCATTGCACGTTCTACACCAGGATCTCCAGACTCTCGATATCAAAGTACCAGCAAAAACGGCTTAACATGTTGAACAACTTTTGCTATGAAAGCATTTCCGTATCTTTTATAGTTAAGATGAGATCCTGGTGGTCTACATCAGGTACTCCAGAACCTCGACGTCAGTCTGTTAGCAGAAGCAGTCCATCATGCTGTACAGCTTTTGCTATAGAGGCATTTCTGTATTTTTTATGGTCTAGATGGGTTCCTGATGGTCTACTCCAGACTCCTGGTGTCCATGTGCCAGCAGAAGCGGCCTATCATGCTAAACAACTTTTGCTTTGGAGCCATTGCTGTATCTCATATAGTTTAGGCGATCTAGCTTGCTTTGCTGATATATTACATGTAATATACCCGAAACAGACACTTTTCCAATTGAAATAATTACCTCGATGGTTGGTTTTATACAGATGAACGTAAAAAATAAGTAAGAACATGACATTTGCCTTAATAAGTAACGTTTTTACATCAAAGTATGTTTAGTGACTTGAACATTAAAATAGCTATATCTCAAAAACTGGTCATTTCCGCTCGCAGATTTTTTTACATTTTGGTTAGAGCATTACGTACTACCTTTCCCCAAAATTTCAGCCAATTTGACCGGACGGCCCTTGTCGAACAAATCGTGCGGGGTCCTTTTCACTTCAATTTCTTTTTTAGGGTTTCGTAGTCTACTAGAAACCCTTATCATTTCGGTAAGTCTGTCTGTCTGTCTGTCTGTATGCCGCGCCCTCATAACTTCGTCACTTTTGGAGCTATCGAGATAAAATTTGGTGTGAAGATAGATCGTGTTGACCCAAATTTAGAAATGTTGAGAAAAAAATATTTTAATTGCTTTTTAGACCCCCTTTCCATACATGTGAAAGGGGGGCAAAATTTTTTTCGTTGAATAGGTCTTTTAAAACTAAGGGGAGGTTTCTTTGAAACAAAGTCTGTAAAATGTTTCTGTCTCGAGATATTTGCTTTTAAAAGGGGCGTTTTTGACCCATAATTTGTTCCAGCTGTAACTCCTAAAGTATGCATGCTAAAAATTTGAAAAAAAATATGGAATATAGTTCTTAATATGAAGTTACCATGAAAACTATAACGAATACTGTACCACTTAAGATTAAAGATATATTAAAGTTTTTCAATTTGCTGTTGGTAACCATACAGCTGCAAACAAACGAGCAACAAAATTAACTTTGTAACGCTGAAAGATATTTAAATATTGACTGACTACGAAACCCTATTTGTGAGCGTGTCTGACAGGCTCTTGGCCGCTTTTTTCTTTTTGGGATAGATATAAGACTGGTATTCTTCTATTTAATTTATTAGGTATACTGTCATTAACTAATTTATCTCGCTTAACAGACAATAAAATCATCGTTTAATGATCGTGTTTGTGTTTATTGGTTTGTTTACCTTATTTTTTTCGACTCGATATCCACTATAGGTAACGCGGATGTGACATCAATGACAATGTCGACAGAAAATTAAGGCCCACACTTCTATCGTCAAATGTGAGTGTGAGTGTGTCGTCTCTCAGATGTGAGTGATTGTCTAACATCCGTAATCTGCCATAATTACCTATAATAACTGATGGTGTGGTCCAGGGTCACTGACCTTCAGGGAGTCGTTGACGATGACGAAGTAGTTCCTCTTGGCGTAGAGCGAGTGGCACACGATGGGCAGGTCGATGCCCATCTTGACCAGGCAGTCGGACTCGCGCACCAGGAGCCGGGGTCACTGACCTTCAGGGAGTCGTTGACGATGACGAAGTAGTTCCTCTTGGCGTAGAGCGAGTGGCACACGATGGGCAGGTCGATGCCCATCTTGACCAGGCAGTCGGACTCGCGCACCAGGAGCCGGGGTCACTGACCTTCAGGAGTCGTTGACGATGACGAAGTAGTTCCTCTTGGCGTAGAGCGAGTGGCACACGATGGGCAGGTCGATGCCCATCTTGACCAGGCAGTCAGACTCGCGCACCAGGAGCCAGGGTCACTGACCTTCAGGGAGTCGTTGACGATGACGAAGTAGTTCCTCTTGGCGTAGAGCGAGTGGCAGACGATGGGCAGGTCGATGCCCATCTTGACCAGGCAGTCAGACTCGCGCACCAGGAGCCAGGGTCACTGACCTTCAGGGAGTCGTTGACGATGACGAAGTAGTTCCTCTTGGCGTAGAGCGAGTGGCACACGATGGGCAGGTCGATGCCCATCTTGACCAGGCAGTCGGACTCGCGCACCAGGAGCCGGGGTCACTGACCTTCAGGGAGTCGTTGACGATGACGAAGTAGTTCCTCTTGGCGTAGAGCGAGTGGCACACGATGGGCAGGTCGATGCCCATCTTGACCAGGCAGTCGGACTCGCGCACCAGGAGCCAGGGTCACTGACCTTCAGGGAGTCGTTGACGATGACGAAGTAGTTCCTCTTGGCGTAGAGCGAGTGGCACACGATGGGGAGGTCGATGCCCATTTTGACCAGGCAGTCGGACTCGCGCACCAGGAGCCAGGGTCACTGACCTTCAGGGAGTCGTTGACGATGACGAAGTAGTTCCTCTTGGCGTAGAGCGAGTGGCAGACGATAGGCAGGTCGTTGCCCATCTTGACCAGGCAGTCGGACTCGCGCACCAGGAGCCAGGGTCACTGACCTTCAGGGAGTCGTTGACGATGACGAAGTAGTTCCTCTTGGCGTAGAGCGAGTGGCAGACGATGGGCAGGTCGATGCCCATCTTGACCAGGCAGTCGGACTCGCGCACCAGGAGCCAGGGTCACTGACCTTCAGGGAGTCGTTGACGATGACGAAGTAGTTCCTCTTGGCGTAGAGCGAGTGGCACACGATGGGCAGATCGATGCCCATCTTGACCAGGCAGTCGGACTCGCGCACCAGGAGCCGGGGTCACTGACCTTCAGGGAGTCGTTGACGATGACGAAGTAGTTCCTCTTGGCGTAGAGCGAGTGGCACACGATGGGCAGGTCGATGCCCATCTTGACCAGGCAGTCGGACTCGCGCACCAGGAGCCGGATGGTGTGGTCCAGGTTCACCGTGATCCTGCCGGCCTCGTCAATGCGCAGCAGCGTGTTGTTCAGGCTGTCGTCTACGTCCCACAGCTAAACAGACATAAATTTATACTTAGTTTTAAAAACTGAGGGAATTAGCTCGAAAGACAAGCAGCTCTAATTTCTTGTTTTTTTTTAACATGAATACATTTAATGGCATATTGATTCAGTAGGCAAAGTACTGTACCTACTGTACTACCTATACATGGTGAAATTTTACTAGTGACCGATAGCGAAAGTACAGAACAAGCTGGTGATAAGGAATAACTTTCCCCAAGAAACGTACGTCGAAATATCATAAAAATTTCCTCTCATACAAAATTGCCGATCAGCTGATTTGAGGTCCAAAATTGTCTCTTTTCTTTTTTAGCCTATGTTCTGTAGGGGAAGTTGTTTCTTATCTATCACTAGGCCGTCCTGCATTTTCGCTATTAGTCACTGGAAATTCTTACACAATACCTATACATAAGAGTAGGCATTTTAATGTTAAGATTTTATTTTCTGTTTGTATTATGTGTAACCATATACATACATATATCACGCCTTTATCCCTTGCGGGGTAGGCAGAGCGTAAATTGCTGGAAAAACGGCCTTTAACACCACGTCTGACAGAAGTTTGAGAGTCGTTCAGAAGACTGTGTATCACCTAAGTTAGATAGTGCCGCATTGACAATGTCATTCTATATAAAATTTTACGTTATTTCAACTAAGGGAATGAACCAGAATGAAAATCGCGGCACTATCTAAGCGAATGGAAGTTGTTCAGTTTCATGTGCTCTGCTTACTTACTGCACCACCCAACCGTCTAGACAAATGCATGGAAGCTATTCAAACCAGCTGGTCGTAGAATGCTGGTCGTAGTTATTTTATTAGGCTTGGTGCCTAGTAAAATAATTATAAATATAAAGTCTTTACCAAAATAAACGATGTAGAGACAGACAAAGTAATTTGTGGGCTTCCACGCAAAAAGGGTCCATCAGCGAGGTATTAAGTAAGATCAGTTTCAGAATCTACAAGTCCCGCTATCATACTGACAATATATTTCCTGAAACTTTCAATTTTACAGACCAGTAAGTTTCAGTTTCCAAAAAACCCCACTTCATTAAAATGCAAATATTATCTCGAAGGTCCTGTAAGATATAGATAACTAAGAATCTAGTATAGACCCTGTATTGTAATGAATGAATGACAATCAAAAACAAAAAAAAATTATAACACTTTCTTTGTTACGGGCATTCAAAGATGTAACTCTGTAAATCCCAATTTCACAAAAATGTAAATATCTCGGAAACTAAATTCGAAACTTTGACCCTCTACGCGCGGAAGCTCACAATTTTATGTGGTTCCGGCTTAGAATAGCATTACCCCATATCTTTCCTGTGGGTGTCGTAAAAATCGACTAAGGGATTTTAGAGTTGATGAGTATTGCAATTTTAGGCGACAGGCTGACAACCTGTCACTATGGTGATACACAGTCTTCTTAATGAATCAAACTTGTCAGACATGTTGTAAGTAAATGGCCTTTTATACAGCCGTTTAAGCTATGCCTACATACAAGGTATAATATAAGTAAGAATGTATTAATATAAGGTTATATAAGGTCCTATTAAATTCACTGCAAATATTTTAGGGGCAGATCAAATAAAATATAAGCATGTACTAGGCAAATTTTTAAAGAAATCTACACGCTAGTTTTCGAGAAAATTGCATTTAACTAAAAAAACACAGAACGAAAAAAGTGCACCCTGTTTGTCCTAGAAACACACACTTCGATGAATTTAAATTACGCGCCAAAAAAGGTGCTGTGATTGGTTGGTTGTCAGTGTGCGTGCCGTGTAAGTGAATCCTGTCTACGCGGCGGAACGTCGGTCGGTCAAAGGATGTTCACATAATTAATTAAAAAGTTTGTTTGAAAATGAAAAAAAAAATCAAGCGTGTAGATTTTTTTTAAATGCCTTAGATGTTTATCTTATCTAGACACACGGCAGTGTGTCCGCCAAGTTCGGGCAAAGAACCGACACACCGGCCGTGGGTTATATTACACGAACCATTTCGGGCCAAGTTCGACCTACCTATAACTCAAAATCTATTTTATCTACGCATATGAAATTTCTAGTATCTGTCGAGATCTACTTACTTATCTAAAATACAAAATTTCATTAATGTACCTATTGTAGGTCTTGAGATATTGACGTCAGAAAATTGCTATTTTTATTATACACTCACTGACTGACTCACTCACTCACTCATCAAAAACCTAGACCACTTCCAATGGTCGTATTGACTTGAAATTTGGCATGGAGGTAGGTCTTTAGGTCAAGGTAAAGGAAAAAATCTGAAAATGGCCAAGTGTGAGTCGGTTTTAAAAGTAATGAAGGTGTAAATTCATACCCCTAAGGAACTAAAACAAAAAATTTATCTATATCTTCCAATGGTCGTACCGACCTAAAATTCGTTACGAAGGTTTGTAATTTAGTCAAAGTAAAGTAAAAATTGCTGTAATTGCTATGCCGTGTGATGCCGGCTTAGAATAGCATCACCCCAATTCTACCCGTGGGTGTCGTTAAAAGCGACTAAGGGATACTCATCCAGGCAATCCTCGCCAATCCGCCTGCCAAGCGTGGTGAGTATGGCAATACCCCCCGGTAGGGGGATGCCCATGTCCAGCAGTGGACTGTTGTAGCTGTTATGTTATGTTAAGTAAAAATTGAATATATCTGGCTACGTACATTATACCGCCCTGACTTGGCAAGCTTATCAGTAAATAGAAAACGTGTAAAAAAAATCCAAGATATTGAATGGGCAATGCGCTCTAGCGTGTCAGTCGTACAAGACAGCATACAAAATGACAAAACAAAAAAGTTTCCTTTGCCACGCAAACGTAGAAAAATTTAATAAAAAAAACTAGTCCATTTCTTTGTAAGAAGCATAGTCCATATAGTCCATATTCAAAAATCAGAAAATTAGTATAAATGAGACATTTCCCTAACTAACTTAATCATAAAAAAAAAAGAAAATAAACCTTACAAAAATAAATGAAATCCCACCCAAAACATAAATGTGAAAGGCTGCCAAGTTCGATAATATTGGAATGCTTCGCCTATAAAAGAAGTGAGATCTAAATAAGTACCAAGTTCCATACACAGACCTCAGTTAAAAATAGTTACAGGAATGCACACTTGATTTTCCGCAGTTTGGAAAGTAGATTCTGAATAAATATCATATTAAATACCTAAAATTCTAATACTTACAAAAACGCAAACCTGTTTTTTCAGCAGTTTCCTTATGACATTTTTTTTTTTTTCTGTACTTTGTAATGATATAACTTGACAAGTTTTTACACACTTTGTTATAAACCTACTAAACGCAATGAGTCAAGTATATAATTTTCTATTAAAACTTGCCAAGTTATATCATTACAAAGTACAGAAAAAAATAAAATAAAAAATGTCATAAGGAAACTGCTGAAAAAACAGGTTTGCGTTTTTGTAAGTATTAGAATTTTAGGTATTTAATATGATATTCATTCAGAATCTACTTTCCAAACTGCGGAAAATCAAGTGTGCATTCCTGTAACTATTTTTAACTGAGGTCTGTGTATGGAACTTGGTACTTATTTAGATCTCACTTCTTTTATAGGCGAAGCATTCCAATATTATCGAACTTGGCAGCCTTTCACATTTATGTTTTGGGTGGGATACATATTTACGCATGCCCTTAAAATATTTGCAGTGAATTTAATAGGACCTTATATGTAAATGAAACACAACTTTTATTTAATATTTTTTATTTATTTGGATTATAACGAAATATGTTACTAAAACTGAATATAAAAAGAATTATACGACTAACTCGTATCGAGTTCTGTTTACAAGGCGACAACTAAAATAAACGCGATACTTAATCCTAATTACACAAAGTTACAATAATCTAAAATATTACGCACACAAAAAATAAATTCCTACAAAATCATAAATTCGTGTAAGAAAGATACTTAATAAATGATAATTATGTACTAGACTAACTCTACAAACATAAAATAACTATTATTTAGTAAATTCGTACAATGGCCAAATAACGATACCGTCTACCAGGGTTCATCGGGATCATCGGGACAACTTCGTGTTCCACTCGAAAAAGAAGAACCACAATGAAATAAATCGCTAATGCCAAAATAATAGAGGCAAACGAATTGATAAAAACCACTCGCAACAGCAAATACATTATTCATAAAATTATCGAAAGAATAATTGTGATCATAATCGATCGTATAATAAAATCACTATGAGCGAATCTCTTACACTATACTTACGTCCATTCTACACTGCTGCCCGTAGGTTTACAGCAGGAGTTGTGTCCTCCGACCCCTTCCTATTGCCAACCCCAGAAATACGAAGACAACCAGGATTGCTTCTCTTCAGGTGACTTTGGCGGTTGGTTCTTCTCCGTTGTATCTTTGAAAGCGCCAGTTGGAGGATAACTATTGTGGTAATATTGAATATGCAGGTCGATCGGAGTCTGTGCTGGTTGTTTCTTTACGTGCTCCTGTCCCTTGGTGACGTCATCTTCGTTGTGGTGGTCGTCCAGACGCTGCACCACCTCGCGCACTGCGAGCGCCGCGAACTTCTCGAGGAATGCGGTGTCGTTGAGGCCATGCAAACCTTGGTGTTCAGTTCCGAGAGGCTGGTGCTCGTGGTATTGCTCCATGTATCCCACTATGATGTCTAGACCGTGGCTGTAACCAAGTTTTGGCTGGGGATGGGCCGGTTTGTGCTCCGCTGCGTGGTTCTGCGGTGGCGCTGTAGAAGTGATATATTCAGTGTCTTCATTATCATCCGTCGGGTAGACTCTGGCGAGCGCGCCGTTTAAACCGACTAGCGCGACTATTACAAGGAATAAAAGCTGCATGTTGCTGTCGGCGGTTGTTGTCTTCTGACCCGTCTGGTGGCGGCAACAGTTATGAAACAGTGTGCTCCAGAGGCAGACCACGAGTATTTATAGGTACTGGCGAGCGCGGGTGCAGGCGGGGTAGGCAGCAGATGTTATGATCATTATCACATCCCTACACTGCACTGCGCTCAAGTGGAAAGCGAGCAGGAGGCGTATTTTTGAAACAAGGATCCGATTTCGCATACTTAAGTCCGCAACGACTGGTTTAACCACTCAGATCACACTTACTGAGAACTTACTTGAATTTATTAATGTAAAGGTATTGTGAGAATTTATTATCATATTTGTGAATAAAGCGTACAAGAATGTGTGACACAAGCACAAGTAGTAGCAGGCTTTCGCATGCGAGACTTCAAAAATAGAGCTCCAGGAAATTTGCAATTGCAACGCGTTATGAATTGCATTTAGCTGCCTCGGTGGTCAGTCTTTAAGTTTTGAATTGTCTGATCCGGAGTTCCCTGGTTTGATTCTCGGGGGTACGCACGCACACAGTGGATTGATACTGTCATGTCTTTATCTATGCCCGTAGCCTAGCGACTGTTATTCTTTGATTGTCAGTAAATACAAAATGCTGAATAATTTATAAGGAGCACTTTTATTTACGTAAAACTGGCGACGAGATGCCTGTTGATGTAAAAAAGCTCAAGAATGCCAGGGGCGTCCTAAAAGGCACCCTTACGCGCAATTACAATGCGCTCAATGACCCAGAATATACTACACCTACAACCGAAGAAATTGAAACCACAATAGAGCTCATTCGCAGCACGTTACAGTCGTTCCACGACATACAGAAACAAATTGAACATGAAACAGAAATCGATAAAATTGAGGAAGAAGCAAACTACAGGTTCGAGTTTGAAAAACTATACACATCACTGAATGGTAAGCTACGCCAACTACATAAGCAGCAAACACCCACTGCGAGCCCTACAGAATCTGGAACACAAAATCAGAACATACGGAACACAAAATCAGAACATACAAAGGGACCCGATACCGAAGATAAATTTCGTCCCACTACAACCAAACGAAACCTTCAAGAATTTTACAGATAGACTCAAAGTATACCTTTTAATGAACAGAATAACCGACCCCAAAGTAAAAGTATACACATTACTGTCTACAATATCTCCAGAGCTACACCAAAGAATACACGACCTGTGCTCTCCAGAAGATCCAATCAACATACCATTCGACAAACTCGTTGCAACACTCGATGATTTTGTGGACCCGAAACCTAGCATATGGGCATCCCAACACACATTTATATCGAGAACGCAGCAAGCCGACGAGACGATCACTACGTTTGCCTCAGAACTAAAAAGGCTATCCTTAAACTGTGAATTCAAGTGCCCAAGCTGCAGCAAACCGACACTAGATTCCTTTTTATCGCTGCAATTAATACGAGGTTTAAAAGATGGAGACATACGGACGAAGACACACAGCACTCGTACAGAAAGCCTCAGTAATGGAGTGCGGAAAAAGAGAAAATACAGAGATTACAAACACCATAGTTAACAGAACAGAACCAGGACATTCAGGTCAAATACACAAAGTTTCAACTAAAACTGATACGAAAACCACGCGATTCAGGCCACCCACGTCAATAAAGGATCTGAAAGGCAAGTGCTACCGATGTGGATTAGAATCACATAGAGCTACAGAATGCGGTGCTATCTCCAGCACATGCCGAAAGTGTCAAAACAAGGACACCTAGCCAGAGTATGCCTCCAACGCAATGTGAATACGCACCAACTTGATGAATCGACGAGTGACGTCAGCGATGAAAATATTGCACACATCAACCTACTGAGGAGTGAAATAATACCAAAATACTTTGTTACAGTACAAATTGAAAATAGAAAAGTAAAAATGGAATTCGATACCGGTGCCGCACTCGCATCAATGTCATTGACGCAATTTAAATCATTAAATATCTTTAAGAAAATCTTCAAGACTGATATGAAATTTAGTACTTACACCGGAGAAATAATTAAAGCTTATGGAGTAGTCTACGTAAAATGCTCGTACAAAGAAATTACCTTCCATGACAAACTTTATATCATAAACGCTGATGTTGATGCAATGTTTGGAAGAAGTTGGATAGAGAAGTCAAAAATAGAACTGGCAGATGTAAGAAAAGTAAGTAATTACACCCAACCCCCGAAACTCGATGACCTACTCGAAGAGTATGCTACAACAGTATTCAGTGCAAACTTGGGAGAAATACCAAACTTCAGAGGTCACTTAACCCTAAAAGAAAACGCCCGACCGATCTTCATAAAACCACGAAGAATCCCGTACGCATTAAAAGAAAAAGTTGACAAGGAAATAGAACGCCTATGCCAAGAAAAAGTGATTACAAAAATAGACCACTCTGATTGGGGCACCCCGGTGGTACCTATCGTCAAACCGAATGGCAGCATCAGACTATGCGCCGACTACAAGGTAACCTTAAACAAGGAAATCAAAGATGAAACATACCCTATCCCAATTATCGAAGACATTCTTGCAGAAATGAATGGCGGTCAGATCTTTTGTACATTAGACATTACCCAAGCATACCTCAACATGGTCATGGACGACGAAAGCGCCATGCTACAAACACTGAGCACACACAAGGGAACATACAAGGTCAATCGACTCATGTTTGGAGTAAAGGTTGCCCCGAGTCTTTGGCAAAAGTTCATGGACCAACTCTTGCAGGGCCTAGAAGGAGTCAAATGCTTTTTCGATGATATTATTCAAGGCCCCACAGAAGGAGAACTACTGATTCGACTCAGGCGAGTACTGGATAAATTAAAAGAATCAAACTTGAGAGTTAACAAAGAGAAATGCCACTTCCTTCAAAACAGTATTAATTACCTCGGATATACAATTGATAAAAACGGGCTACACAAGAACAAAGACAAAATTAAGGCCATCATACAGGCAGAACGACCAACAAACGTACAAACGAACTTCGCACATTTCTTGGGATGGCGAACTATTACAACAAATTCATCCCAAACCTTGCTACCATAACACACCCGTTGAATCAACTACTGAAAAAACGTACAGAATATCATTGGTCAAGTGATTGCGAAAATAGCTTTTCAAAAATTAAAGAAGAAATACTAAGCGACAACGTCTTAATACATTTCGACGCAAACAAACCCCTGATTCTTGCTACAGATGCGTCCCCTACAGGCTTAGGAGCCGTACTATCCCACAAGCTTCCCGACGGATCAGAACGACCAATCGCATTTGCATCTAGAACTCTTACAACAAGCGAAACTAAATACAGCCAAATATGTAGATAAAGAAGCATTAGCAATATATTGGGGTGTGAGAAAGTTTTTTTATTACTGTTATGGAAGAAAATTCACGCTGATCACGGATCACAAACCCCTCACTTCGATTTTTCACCCACACCAAACCTTACCAGCATTGAGTACAATGCGGTTGTTCCATTACGCACATTTCCTGTCTGGATTTGACTATGACATACAATACAGGACATCTGAAAAAAATGCTAATGCAGATTACCTATCCCGCTTTCCCGTTGAAAATGTGAAACAAAACCGAGTCGATCAACATTACACATTCCAACTTGAACAAATAAACTTACTAGAAATTTCACCAGAGACTATTGCATCTGAAACAGAAACGGACCCCGAACTACAACCCTTACTACAAGCTCTGCGCACAGGACGGTCCCTGAGGGAGATGGGACAAAACGACAATGAATACACGTTGCAAGATGGATGTCTTTTAAGAGGTACACGTGTGATAATTCCGCAGAAATTACGAGCACACGTTTTGGAAGAACTACATACTGGCCACACAGGGATAAATAAAATGAAACTTCTAGCTCGCAGTCACGTATACTGGACAAACATCGATAAGGACATAGAAAACAAAGTCAAATCATGTCGAACTTGCCGATTGGAACAAAATGAACCAAATAAAGCACCACTTCACTGTTGGGAGACACCATCCGGACCATGGCAAAGATTGCATATTGATTTTGCCCTATCCGCGACTGGACACCAGCTATTCATAATCGTAGATGCCTTTTCAAAATGGGTTGAAATCATACCAACGAAGACAACAACTAGTACATTCTGCATCCAACAGCTAAAAGAAATTTTCTGCACCTTTGGGACCCCTTACATTATCGTCTCAGACAACGGAAGACAGTTCATTTCACAAGAATTTAAAGGGTTCCTAGCATCTAGTGGCATAGTCCACAAAACCTCAGCCCCATACCACCCTGCCACGAACGGGCAAGCAGAACGCTTCGTTCAAACAGTAAAGAAGACACTAAAAAAATTAGAGGGGGAGAGTGGGGACATAAAGGAAAACTTAAGGAAAACAAAATACAAACTACGGAGTACACCTGGGCCGAGTAGAGCCACGCCATACGAACTGATGTTCAGCTGGGAAGTCCGGACGCGACTGCATGCCATGCTCAGACGCCCGCCCGTACCCACCAGGCCAGACCGACTAGACCAGCCCACCAGATGCTTTGGACCTGGTGACCGAGTACAAGCCAGAAACTACACTACACCTGGACACAAGTGGGAGTTTGGAACTGTAGCCCGGCGCCTCGGACGGTTGCACTATGAGTTGCAGATGGACGGCGGCCTCACCTGGACCCGCCATGTGGACCAGCTGCTTCCAGCGCCCTTGGTGCAGCCTTAGGGAATCGGGGGGGAGACGTGTCATGTCTTTATCTATGCCCGTAGCCTAGCGACTGTTATTCTTTGATTGTCAGTAAATACAAAATGCTGAATAATTTATAAGGAGCACTTTTATTTACGTAAAAGATACCTATTTATAACCTTGTGTATTATGGTTCCCAGATTGATTTGGACATAGCCGGCATGTAAGTAAACGTACTAGGGTTTTTCATCGAGAAGTCTCCGATATTACCGGAAAATTGTGCCTTAGTCGAGACGGAAAAAAGAGTTCAATACCCGGGAAATCGAGAAAATAAAAATCATTTATAAAATTAGCAATTTCACGTTAATTTGATCGTCGACTCGATGTGCACAAGAAGAAGAAGACGCAATGCAATCGTCAGTCCCAAATGCGTTAGCAATAATACACAGTCCTTTGAGATCACTGCGTAGATAGATGTAGTGTGTAAGAGTGCTTGAGCAAAAGAGCTGCAAAGTTTAAAGGGCACCACACACCGGGCCTGTATGCGTGATGTGCACGTAGTCACGACGTCATTACGCGCGAAGAGATGACGTTGTATCATGAGGGATTGTATGAGAGGCCGCACACTGCTTGCGTTGCGAATGAGTGCAAATAGTCTCATACAATCCCATACCATGCATCGTCATCTTTACGCAAGTAATCACGTCGTGTGGCCCGGCGTGTAGCGCCCTTATGTGCAACCGTATTTTTTAAGTGCCTAAGTAAAACTTAAGACTGCGTCCTCCCAAGAATGACTCACGTTCTGGTTCATCCAGACGGCGCGCATGGTGTCCTCGTACCCGGCGACGAGCGACCGCGTGTTGGAATACTTGCGCATGATGTCGCCGGGATTCAGAAGATATTTGTTCATAAAACTACCGCGTCCTCTTCGAAAATAACTCACGTTCTGGTTCATCCAGACGGCTCGCATGGTGTCCTCGTAGCCGGCGACCAGCGACCGCGTGTTGGAGTACTTGCGCATGATGTCCCCAGCCTGGGGCAGCGCGCGCAGCACCGGGTGCGTGCACACGCTGTCCACCGTCACCGTCATGTTGTGCATCAGACATGAAACTGACTCACGTTCTGGTTCATCCAGACGGCGCGCATGGTGTCCTCGTAGCCGGCGACCAGCGAGCGCGTGTTGGAGTACTTGCGCATGATGTCCCCAGCCTGGGGCAGCGCGCGCAGCACCGGGTGCGTGCACACGCTGTCCACCGTCTCCGTCATGTTGTGCATCAGACATGAAACTGACTCACGTTCTGGTTCATCCAGACGGCGCGCATGGTGTCCTCGTAGCCGGCGACGAGGGAGCGCGTGTTGGAGTACTTGCGCATGATGTCCCCAGCCTGGGGCAGCGCGCGCAGCACCGGGTGCGTGCACACGCTGTCCACCGTCACCGTCATGTTGTGCATCAGACATGAAACTGACTCACGTTCTGGTTCATCCAGACGGCGCGCATGGTGTCCTCGTAGCCGGCGACCAGCGAGCGCGTGTTGGAGTACTTGCGCATGATGTCCCCAGCCTGGGGCAGCGCGCGCAGCACCGGGTGCGTGCACACGCTGTCCACCGTCTCCGTCATGTTGTGCATCAGACATGAAACTGACTCACGTTCTGGTTCATCCAGACGGCGCGCATGGTGTCCTCGTAGCCGGCGACCAGCGAGCGCGTGTTGGAGTACTTGCGCATGATGTCCCCAGCCTGGGGCAGCGCGCGCAGCACCGGGTGCGTGCACACGCTGTCCACCGTCTCCGTCATGTTGTGCATCAGACATGAAACTGACTCACGTTCTGGTTCATCCAGACGGCGCGCATGGTGTCCTCGTAGCCGGCGACGAGGGAGCGCGTGTTGGAGTACTTGCGCATGATGTCCCCAGCCTGGGGCAGCGCGCGCAGCACCGGTGCGTGCACACGCTGTCCACCGTCTCCGTCATGTTGTGCATCAGACATGAAACTGACTCACGTTCTGGTTCATCCAGACGGCGCGCATGGTGTCCTCGTAGCCGGCGACGAGGGAGCGCGTGTTGGAGTACTTGCGCATGATGTCCCCAGCCTGGGGCAGCGCGCGCAGCACCGGGTGCGTGCACACGCTGTCCACCGTCTCCGTCATGTTGTGCATCAGGCAGCGCGACCATTTTATGCGACCTGTACAGAAGAAACCCATCATTTATGCACAAACTTCTTCTGTGCAGCGTTTCCGCACACAAAAGAAGTTTGCCAAATAGGCGTGGCCTTAAGAAAAACTAACTGGCATGTAAGAGCCTAGATTTGAACCAGCGACCTTCGCTATCTGTACTGGCGACGCCTCTACCAACTGGGTAGCTGGTAGGGCTCCATCTACCAGGATAGTTTTACAATTAATTTCCAGCGACTAATCCATTCCTTACATATTAGATGTAGCCAAAGGGATCAAAGAAAGTTCGCGATAAATTGAATACCTTTCAAAACACTTCCCGTGATAGTATTTTTATGTTGGCAACGCATCTCAAAAAGAGAAGAAGGGCTGTTTTGGGCCTGCATTCTGCGCAGAGTCCTTCGTCAGGGCAGATATTTGAATGGTATTTTTGATCCGTATTTCTGTACAACTATTGCCTTGGAAGCCTGTGTCCCCCTGCCTATAGTGACCTGCGACGGGCGAGTAGTTCCTGGGCAGCGGCGGGTCCTCCCTCTGCCGCTTGAACATGCGCGTGATCTTGTCCACCTCCTTCTCGCAGTACTTCAGCACACGCTCGTACTTCTCAAGGAGGCTATGAGCTAGTGACCTGGAGTAGTTGCTATGAGCTAGTGACCTGGAGTAGTTGCTATGAGCTAGTGACCTGCGAGTAGTTGCTATGAGCTAGTGACCTGCGACGGGCGAGTAGTTCCTGGGCAGCGGCGGGTCCTCCCTCTGCCGCTTGAACATGCGCGTGATCTTGTCCACCTCCTTCTCGCAGTACTTCAGCACACGCTCGTACTTCTCAAGGAGGCTATGAGCTAGTGACCTGTGAGTAGTTGCTATGAGCTAGTGACCTGCAACGGGCGAGTAGTTCCTGGGCAGCGGCGGGTCCTCCCTCTGCCGCTTGAACATGCGCGTGATCTTGTCCACCTCCTTCTCGCAGTACTTCAGCACGCGCTCGTACTTCTCAAGGAGGCTATGAGCTAGTGACCTGCGAGTAGTTGCTATGAGCTAGTGACCTGCGACGGGCGAGTAGTTCCTGGGCAGCGGCGGGTCCTCCCTCTGCCGCTTGAACATGCGCGTGATCTTGTCCACCTCCTTCTCGCAGTACTTCAGCACACGCTCGTACTTCTCAAGGAGGCTATGAGCTAGTGACCTGCTGCGAGTAGTTGCTATGAGCTAGTGACCTGCGACGGGCGAGTAGTTCCTGGGCAGCGGCGGGTCCTCCCTCTGCCGCTTGAACATGCGCGTGATCTTGTCCACCTCCTTCTCGCAGTACTTCAGCACGCGCTCGTACTTCTCAAGGAGGCTATGAGCTAGTGACCTGCGACGGGCGAGTAGTTCCTGGGCAGCGGCGGGTCCTCCCTCTGCCGCTTGAACATGCGCGTGATCTTGTCCACCTCCTTCTCGCAGTACTTCAGCACGCGCTCGTACTTCTCAAGGAGGCTATGAGCTAGTGACCTGCGACGGGCGAGTAGTTCCTGGGCAGCGGCGGGTCCTCCCTCTGCCGCTTGAACATGCGCGTGATCTTGTCCACCTCCTTCTCGCAGTACTTCAGCACGCGCTCGTACTTCTCGCTCAGCTTCGTGATCTGGATCTTCTGGCTCACCTGCGACATGCAAAAATCGTAGGTACATTGTTCGCGTAGTTGTTTTTCGTTTCTCAGCCATTTAATGATAAGCTAACTAACTGATCTGAGAAATGGGTAGCCTTACAGAATAAAACCTATAGAATTAAAATAAACCTATGGTATTTGCAGCGCAGAAAAATGAGCTTTCTATTATCTCCTAAATAATCCGATATTATTTACTAGCCTTCCGCCCGCAGTTTCACTCGCGGTATTTATCTGTTTGGTCTAATAAAAATGCTTTAAATACATTACATTTAAAATCCAAAATTTCGAAACAGATTGCATCAAAGATCACGAACTGGAAGTGGATTTCGACTACTCGACAACAGATGGCGCCACTGCTTTAGGGATTGTAAAAGCCCTTGTATCTTAAAAAATACGCACTTTAAGTTAAAACGGGAACTTTCTTGTTCGAGGGGGGATAAAGGGCTATTGCACAGTATAAGCCCCTTTATCGTACCGGGAATCCTTTTTAAGTTTTATCGGCACGTACATTTTATCAACTTAGTTTTATTATATACAAGGTGTTCCAAAGGAAATACATTAAATTGGAGACGTCGTGTAGACCATTGTACTGAACAATTTCCATTATGGCACCAAGTTTGAATTCTTAACAATTAAGAAGTTGAAATTTTCATACAAACTAAATGCCTACATTTACTACAACCATTATGTATTACCCCTTATCCAAGATTGCAACCTTGCATTTTTAACTTGTTGGATTTGAATCTTCGAAAAAGTTTGGAACATAGTTGTCTATGTTTCAAATTTAAACGAAAACTTAAAATAAAAGATCTCTTTCTTGGTGTCAACTTTATTTTATTACCGCCTCAAACTAAAAACTTCTTTTGACTTAGAGCACCCATAGAGACGTAAAGACAAAGGGCCAATCAGAGAATCCAGTAGAGTCTGTAGTGTCAGTTGTGTCAGTTTTTGACGAACATGACATTTGACCTTAGTCTACGCCACAACTGTTGCCTTGGCAACTAAATTACCGCCAAAACCTTTGCCTTGGCAACAGCTGTGCCGGTAATTTCAAAAGTTTTTCCAAGACGGCAACATGACATAAATAAAGGTCATAATAAATAAAGCTCCTTTCATAATGTGAGACTCAATTAAATCTAACAAAATTAAGTTGCTAATTACTTCTAAACGAAGGGTTTTCATAACTTGGCTCCATAATGAAAAATATTCGGTACGATGGCCTACACAACGTCTCCAATTTAATGTATTTACATTGGAACACCTTGTATAATGATTTTTACTAACAACCCTTCCTGACGTTATTTGTAGTTAAGTAGTCGTATATATCAAATGCAATGTGCAGCATGTTGATGACAATAGCTCCGGTATTTTAGATCCCTTCAATCGTGATATTTAACAAACTATACCAAATCCCATACGACGTGAGTACTATACATATGAATACAATACCTAAATATAAGCATTCTAATTTACTTAAAGTTCTAAAATACAAATGAAACATAACCGTTTTATGTTAGTAATGATTGTCATTATATATAACTTAGGATTCGGATACTAAAGCTAGTCTGCATTTGAACACCAATAATAACCTCGATTCCAACCCCTCGCTGTTAGCAATCAATGGAATATGAACTTGACCCTTCGTAACCCCGAACCCCCTCCGTGACGTATCAGCTGTTCCAAACAAATCAATAATCTAAGCAATTTCCCCTTCGACTTATACCGCCCTAGTACTTCAGAGGCAGAATAGTGATTTTTCCATGTCGCTTCAGTACGCAAGCGTCGCGGTCGTTTATTTGGGTTCTGCCTGCTAGCAGGCGACATCTCATGGTTAAATTAGTAAGTAACGCAGGTACACTGAAAAGTACAGGCTGCCACATCAGGGTTTTTAGTTCATACGCAAATTACAGTACATTTCAAGTTACTACTTTTTCTGCTTTTTACTTTGCAAGAAGTGAAATAAGTTTACCGCTGGGACAGTACCCCTCTACCTAAATCTTCCTACTTGATTTATGCATTAAGACCTACTTGTACCCGCGCTATAGATTGAATAACGACAATGATTGCTTCTTTGCAGTGTCGGAAATTCTCGCTTGAGGTCGAGAGTGGCCCATTGTGCTTGAGGTGCAAATCGGTGCAATAGATGTGAGAACATCCCTCCTACTGCGACGCAGTGCGAATTAAATGATTGATTTCGCAGAATGTCAATTTAGCTCAATAGAAGCAATGTATCACTCGGTGCAGGCGATAAACGTTTCCTGGGGCTACAATGTTGCATGAATGCAGTTGTCGGGTGCATCAAACGACAATAGACACTATCACACTGACTAGATTAGATAACTGCAAAACGTGATGAGGTACGGAAAATTTACGACTAAATAAAGTTTGTACTGATAGTTCAAAAAATACCTAATTCATTTACAAAAGACCTTGTTATGTAACAAACAGCTAATGTAACAGCTTAATTTGGGAAAAGTCGTAAGATTCGATTCATCTGTACGCGTGTTTCAATTTCCGATAACAATTTTTTTTTTCATGTAGGTTAATGGTGTATGAATTGGTTTATGTGTGAATGGGTTTAAGTGGGAGAATGTGTGACACAAGTACATTCAGTAACAGTATTTCGCATGCGAAAAATCATAAATTAAGCTCCAACTGTTTTGAAATAAAATCATAAGCATGTTGTAAACAGGATTCCACTTCGTTGGAACAACAGTTCACTAAGCAGTTCGCTAAGCAATTTGGTCGTAGATGACACGATCGCCACTGTTAATTTTTTACATCCAACTAATCAAAACTTGTTTTTTACAGTAAGTTACTATATTCTTATCTTTTTTTATTAAGCCATCGGGATCCCACTCCTGGGCAAAGCGGGTACTATATTGACACAACAAAATCCGAACATACGATGGTCTTGTCTATCTGTCTCTCCGGCCAGAAAAATCTTTTACGATTAGATTATTTTTTGCCATTTGGCAGCTCATTTCATTTATAATTTCAGCAACGTTTAATTTACCTTCTCAAACCTGGTGAGGAACTTGATCCCCTGCGGGGTTTCCCAGACGCTGGCGAAGTTCTCCTCGATGGTCTTGCCGATGGACTCGCGGAGGGCGTTGGTCCTCTCCTCGAAGGTGTTGTAGTCCTTGTCAAACTCAGCGTTCCGGTAGTCCAGGTAGTCGTACTGGCACGTCGTCACCGCCTTCTTCGCCTCCTCGAACGTGTGCATCGCCTCCTCCAAGTCTAGAAAAAGTAAACACATATCACGCCATTATCCGCAGCGGGGTGAACAGAGCGGACGTAAAAATACGGTCGCTATCGCCACGTCTGACGAATATTTTGGCGGCCATTTTAAGTTGTCAGCCTAATTGTAATACATATGACACACCTTGAATCCCTTAGACGCCTCTTACGACAAGCGTGGGAAAGAATTGGTTAAGCCGGGATCACATGGTTTCCTAAAGTGTAGGAAAGGAACTTTGAGAACATAAAAGATAATACAGATTTTTCAAGTATCAGCAGGCAGATTTAGGTATATTTGATCTAACCCAAATTCATTGGTTTATTTATCGACTCTGTGTAGGCACCTACCCCGCGACCAAAAAGCCCCCTACCGTCAGAAGACAATTTTAAAACAGTTTCCGTAAAGCGTACCCTAGGTATTTAGGTAGGTACTACTTCGTTCTGTGTCCCACCCAAGTCCCACTACTTTTGTCCCGCGCGCTTTTCGCTCAGGAATGTAAACAAACTGTATCGCTTCATTCATGGTGTCCTGGTATAAGGACTACCTTACTCCACGTGGTTTTTATAACCTCACTTCAGTAGTCCTTTTTGGTACCCTCGTAACAAAAAATTAATATAATCAAATACTTTGGTGCTGGCTTAATATCATAATTTATTCTATGGTTACGTTTATACAGATAATCGATAGACTTAGCAAACTTAAAATTCGTAATAATGAATCTTTATTTCATCTTCATCACATCACATCGGCGTAGCAGTCCACTGCTGGACATAGGTATACCCAAGGTTAGATAAACCACAATGCATCTCCCGTTTTCGCCATCCAGTCGTCATCTTCAGAAAACTAAACTTATATACCGGGAGTAACAGAAAGGGTATTACAAGCCGAAAGGAGGTGAAGGTACTCATGAAACTGAACAACTTTCCCCATGGAACATGAAAAATATTAAATTTGGACCTCCCATACAAAATCGCCGATCAGCTGACCGATTTAATATGGGAGGTCAATTTTTTTTTTCATATTTCGATCTATGCTCCATGCGGAAAGTTGTTCCGTTTCATGAGTACCTTGTTACGCTTGTTATACCCTTTCTGTTACTCCCTGTATTTTCAAAGCCGAATACAGCATAATTTTATGAATCAACTCAAACGTAGGGTCAGGTAGGGATCGGTGACTCAGGCGGGTACATTGACTCACGCTTATATTTCGTAATAGGACAGCTATATCTATCTGTATTCTTAACATAATGGTAGCTCTTGACAACCAAACACATACAAACCAATCATCCGGCCTCTCCAGTGCGGTTTGATTGTGAAAAAAATGTGCGATTGGTTTTGTACCTGTAAAAATGCTTTTAAAGGCACCCTACATGTATTTTTATCGGTTAAGATTCAAAGATTTAGAGAAATGTAATTATTATGAGCGAAAGTGGTGTTCATATACTAAGTAATAAGCTAGATTTGCTAGCTCTTAGAGTAGTCTGGTAATATTTGTAGGCTAATTATTTCAAAATAGCTTCGGCGTCTACACTGGCTCAAATTTAAGAGGTACACAGTGACTCTAACATTTAGTACTAGCTCATCTCTCATCTTTAGAAACATTGACAGACAATTGTAAAATATTTCTTATTACAATAGTAATGATATGAAAAGAATACTTTGACAAATATAATTCATTAAAATGCATAGTTTCAATAAATATTATACTTGCACGACAGGGTTGCCAAGTCCATATAAACTGATAGAGTCACTGTGTACCACAGGGGTTGAGTCAGTGTAGACAAGTACGAGTACACAGTGACTCACATTTTTTTTTCTAGAAAAAAATGTCTGGTGACCTGAGTGTCGTGTTATTTCAAAAAATGATAATGCAATACGAAAGAGTAATAACCAATGCATCCTAGATCTGAATTTCAGTTTGATACTTCAAAGTTTTCTATAAAATTTTATTGATTGAAGAAATCCGAGTCACTGTAGCCTACCTGACCCTATGTATTTACTCACGTGGTGATTAGCAGTTTAAGGTAGAAAGCACTTACATGGAATTACATAAGGTACAAAATCCCCAAACAAACTAGACCCAGATTCAGGCATATGTTTGGCATAGGTCATCCACTACGTCACTGGACTTCACACATATCTCGTTCGCACTACAGGTTGCTACGATACAGGAGCAAACCAACTCTTCGGCAATATGCTCTCCGAGGAGACTGGTTGCTAGGTAAAAGAGTACGTAGTTTTCGTTGCCAGCGATAATTTTAGAGCTGATTTCCCAAACCACCTGAGGCGCTATCTACACACATGAGACGTGAGACGTAAGATGGCTACTGTGAAACTGACCATCGGTGACGAGACACGCTTCTTACGGCGTCTCTTCTGTTTCATACATTTTATTTGAAAACGGTTTTGATCATCGCGCCATCTGACAGCGCCTTACTTACGTCGATAGAGATTTGGCTATAACTTGGATATAACCTAACTAAGTAGAGTCCTCCACTCAAGCTATAACTATTTAACTATCTAGCTAATGTGAAACAGCAATGTTGTGTCGGGTGTAGGGTCCAGTATTTAGTGTGATTATGTCATACATATCATATAAAATATTCAAATTAGGGAAACCTGTTATAAGCTATATCATTATAATTTCTAGAATAACTCAATCAATAGGTACTCGTAGTTTAAAATTTCTCTATCATGGACTATTACCGCTTATTACTCCTAAACCACGCAACGGATTTAAATGCGTTTTTTTTTCAATGAATAGTGTGATTCAAGAGGAATTAATGTATAATGCATGCCAGGAAACTTCTTATCTCTAAAGGAAAACGGATAAGCAGCGGATGCAACTGCTGGGCGCGCTGCTAGTTAATCGCTCGTCTGCCTACCTAGCCTAACAAACCTACCTATAAAAAATGGCGCCACCACAGCGCCACAGAGGAGAGGCTAATATCTAGGTAACTAAATAAGTAGCTAAACTTACAGCTACTTATTTAGTTACCTAGATATTAGCCTCTTCTCTGTGGCGCCAATAATAAAAATATCTACGAGCACCGCAGAGCGATACCTGTGGCGATACTTGTTAATTTAATGAAGGGTCAAGGAAGATAGGGTACAGATGTTTAGAAATGTAAAAAAATATACGAGTTTATTGATCATGTGCTGCGTTGCGCTAGTCTCCATGCTGGAAACCTCGCAGCATGTAATAGGAGCGCATGAATTACCAGAAGGTGTATTTGTTTATTTCGTTAAGGTCGCATTCGGTCGCAGAATATTTATCAGTATATCTTATAAAATCCAAATAAAATAAATTATTACTTTTATACAATAAAGCAAGCCTTTTCATCAAGAAGGTTAATGATTTAACTCGTCGGGTTCATAAAGAGCATCCGACATAGCTGGCATACCTACCGGATAAAAAAAAAGAAAATTTAAATCTCGCGACCAGAGCTGAAACATATTGCAATCGATTAAGCATAAAAATACAAAACAAAAGTGTACTTTGATAAAAAGTCGTAATAGTTGTATTTTCGGAGATATATGGATTTAAAAGTCATTTTTCAATTTCAATATTAATATTATTTTCCCTTTTTTTAAGTATGTGCTTGTCTATAATAATACTTATTCTAATGTAATGTAGACTAAAAACGTTAGATTGTGCTTATATATGCTTAAGACTAGTGGCCCGCCCTGCGGTTTCACCCGCTGCTACTTACCTGTTTTCCCGTAGAAATTAGAGCTTTCCTCGTATTAAAAAGTCGATTACTCCGTTTCAGCAGAAGTGTCGCAATATGATCATGTGCCAGCAAAAGCAGCCCTTCATGCTGAAAAACTTTTCCTTTGAGGCCGTTACGCTATCTCTTATAGTTTAGATAGGATGCTGGTGGTCTGCATCAGGTACTCCAGACCCTTGATGACCATGTGCCTGCAGAAGCGTCCCGTCATGCTGAACAACATTTACTTTGAAGCCATTACCGTATCTATTATAGTTTAGATGGGATGTTTGTGGTCCGCATCATGTACTCCAGATCCTCAATGACCATGTACCAGCAGAAGCGGCCCATCAAGCTCAACAACTTTTGCTATGAAGCCATTTTCGTATATGATACAGTTTAGCTGTGCTCCTGGTGCTTTACATCAGGTACTACAGATCCTCATGGGTGGATAAAAAGTAGTCCATGCTCGTCTTAAATATGCTAGCGATTTCAGTGCCAAATCTCGCGAAGATCGGTAAAGCGGTTTGGCTAATTTGGGTAAAATCCGCTTTATTTTCCCGTTTTTCTGCTGCTGACTGTTTTCCCGTGGGAATGAGGAATTTTCCCATGGTATAAAGTAACCTATGTTACTCAAAGATGTAGTAGCTTTCTAATAGTGAAAGAATTTTGGAAATTGGTCCAGTAGTTTCGGAGATTATCGATTACACATACACTGCACATGCCGTCGCCGTACAAAAGGAAGATACCTACTGCTACCTGCCGACGCTACACGTGTCGTCTGCAGTTGTCATCTGTCGCGATGCTCTTAATAGCACCTTAATTATAGGAGATTGCATAGAGAGATTACGGCGACTGCATTTCAGGCAAATCAGCTTTCGTCTTGTTAAGAAACCTGATCTTAAATCACATTTCTAACATAATAACTATTTAATTTTATATAACTTTATTCATAAACTTAAGATCTATCAAATTTCGTATAGCTGTCTTTACATGTCAAAACGCATCAGCATTACTGCTTAATCTTTACATTCCTCTCATACATTGCGTTTTGATATTTGTAATATTTAAACTTACATTGACGGTTCAAAAGGGTCACCTTTACTTTTAAATTCTTAACAGATTCTGCTTATATCATAGGATCTTTGTTCTTAATAAACCAGCATATTTACAGTTTAAAAATAACTTTCATTCAATAGTCTCTAGTTATCCCTACCAATAAAGAGCTAGGGCACTGGATTCTTTCCATGGTCCTTCGAGAAGAAAGGACGAAGATCATCTGGTCACCGTTGAAGTCATCATCAACTTCTACAGCAGCTCGGCAAATTATTCAGCGTCGTCAAGTGCACTTGCTGATACTCGATTCGCATCACAGTCGACGGGTGAACGCACACACTTACGAAGAAATACACTGGGCATCGTAATCCAGCATCATCATCACCATCATCCGTGTCCAACAGTCAGTCACGGAAGTGGAAACGCCTTTGCTGACACTCGCATCGCAATCGACGGGTGAACATTGCAGATAGGCAATAACAATACCTACGCATCACATCGAATCGTCCGCGTACAACAATCACGGAAGATCTCCTATTCAGCCGAAGCAATCAGTAGAAGAGATATTTCGACGATTCACTACTTAAAAGCAGAATACACATCGCTTACTACAGGAGCACAAATAGGATAGAAACAAACAACATCAACAGGAAAGGATAAAGGCCACAAAAACCGTGAGATCGATCCAATTTCCTGCACATACCTATGTTTCTATCCAATAACTACCTATTCAAATAACCTATTGACATAACCTAACTAATTCGCTTTCCATTTCTTACCTTATAAATTTATTCCCAGTTTCCATACATTGCACTCACTAAACTGTAGCTAGATGTTCTGTCGTACGTACCTAATCACTATAGATAGTCATTTAGTATTAAGTTTAACACATTTTCTAGTTAAAACAATAAATTTTCACTTCATTTATCACATAATAAACACAACGTATTTTAAACAAAGTCCTTATAAATTATAACCTAACATTCAATCAAGAACGAATGATTGGTTATCTTTGTAAACAAAACAGCTGATTTTGCTTTGCGTAGATTTGAGTAGATACTAGTATAACACAGTAGTTATTTTCACAAAAATAGTCACTTGTAAGAATTAGTTTAACGCTAAAACTGCTAATTAACATTATATGATTTGTTGGTTTTTGCGCTTCTAATTGTTTACGTTATTTTACGTTCCAGTTCAACGGGCAGCTGTACAATTGCAAGGTACCTACTGCATAATACCAGTGGAGCCCGGCGCCTCGCATTTTGTGCAGTGCAACGCCTGAGAATAACAACAGCGCAAAGATACGTAACGTTTTTTATTTTCCTAACTATTAAATATCAATAAATCATAAGGCGTTTTACATAATATTTTAATAAGTTGTATTTTTTTCATACAGCAATCTCAGCAATGGCAGACATAGGTAAATTAACTAGAAAAAGAAGTGCAGTTAAGGGAAAACTTACTTCCTTTAAAACATACTTGGATACAAATAAAACTTGTCGTCAATTAAGCGAAATACAACTAGAGGAGTTGGAAGATTCAAGATTCAAGATTCAAAACTTTTATTTCCAAGTAGATTCACAAAGAATACTTTTAGAATGTCAATATTAAACAAATCAAATATAATAAAAGTAGGTACATATAAAATTCAAATTATGATTAAGACGAAGTTACAATTGATTATGACAATTTTATACTCCTTGTAAGTCCTGATTTGGTATTCAAAACAAGTGCGTGTTTCTTGTGCTGCGCTGGAATTTCAGAAGTCCACGCATTTTTGTCATTAATATAATCATCTAACTTATAATAAGCTTTATAACATAAAGTTTTCTTAATAACAGACTTAAATTTACTTTCTGATAGACTTAATATATCTTCCGGTATTTTGTTATAGTATCGTATACTTAGACCTTGAAATGAAGTCCTAACTTTGGTTAGTCTAAACTTAGGTTGATCTAATTCATTTCTACTCCTTGTATTGCGGTTATGCCTTTCATAATTTCTAGTGAAAGTATTTATATTCTTTCTGACGTACATGATATTTTCGTAAATATATTGGCATGGTACGGTCAAAATATTAATTTCTTTAAACAGTTCTCTAAGGGAGTCACGACTGCAAAGTTTATAAATTGCTCTAATGGCCCTTTTTTGAAGTACAAAAATTGTTTCAATATCAGCGGCGCGACCCCACAACAAAATTCCATAGGACATAATGCTGTGAAAATAACTAAAGTAAACAAGTCGTGCAGTTGCAATATCCGTAACTTCTCTAATTTTACGTACCGCATAGGCAGCCGAACTTAATCTTCCCGATAAAGATGTAATATGTGGACCCCATTGTAGCTTTGAGTCAAGAGTAATCCCTAAGAAAACTGTGCTGGTAGTAAATTCTAATTTTTCATTATTAAGTTGTACATAATTACTCGATGAATGTACTACATTTGGCAAAGTAAATAATACACATTTTGTTTTCTTCGCATTTAGAACTAAATCTAGGAACTTCGCCTAAGCAAAATTGAAGCCTCATACGATGAATTTGATGATTTCCAGGGTCAAATTGAGGAGTTGGTTGACGGTCCGGAAGCCGAGGAGCAATTTAAACATCGCGCCGATTTCGAGGCTGAGTATTATAGCGTCATAGCAGAGGCACGGGTCGTCGTCAACAAGCATAAATTGTCTTCAAAAGATGATGAGTCTGAGGTAGGTTCCAGTGCATCTAATCACGGTAAACCACACAATTACGTCAGATTACCCAAAATTGATTTGCCTCACTTTGACGGAAATTATCAAAACTGGCTCGAATTTCGTGATACTTTCTTATCGCTGATTCATAACTCAGATTCGATTAATAATATTAATAAGTTTCACTACTTACGTGCCATTTTAAAGGGTTCCGCTGCTTTAGTTATCCAAAGCTTAGATTTCAGTGCAAAAAATTATCCAATAGCGTGGCAGCTATTAACTGAGCGCTATGACAACAATAAGTTACTGATAAATAATCATCTGAATACTTTGTTTTCTGTCGAGGCCATTCAACGTGAATCTAGTCAGGCGTTACGGGGTCTTGTTGATATCACAAAAAAGAATTTGCGCGCATTAAATACATTAGGGCAACCCACTGATCATTGGGACACCTTGATAATTTATCATATGTCAAAAAAGTTAGATAGCGTAAGTTTCAGGGAATGGGAGGAAAGCAAAAATAATCAGACAGATTATCCTACATTGGAAACATTTTTAAAATTTTTGATAAATAGAGCTATATTTTTAGAATCAATTGAGGAAAATAAATCAAGTCATAAAAATAACAATATTTATTCACACAATCACCAAAATCAAAACAATCAAAACAAAACACAATACAATAAAAATAAAATGGAAAACATTCAATACAAAAATAAAAACTTTGTTGCTGTAACTGAAAAAGAATCTCATCAGTGCCCACTTTGCAAGAAGGGTCACTTTCTTTATCAGTGTCCAGTATTTCGTGGTTTCTCAGTAGAAACACGTTTACAAAAAGCTAAATTATTCAAAGCTTGTTTAAATTGCTTACGTCATCACACTGGATCGTGTAATTTAGGTCATTGTAAATATTGCCCTATTTTTCACCATACATTATTACACAATCACGCAGCAGCGGAATCATCCCATACACAGGGTTCGGAAAATGTCACATTGACAGCAAATGAAATTGTATCCGATAAAATAGAACTTTCAACTGCTGTGGTTAAAGTTTTAGACGCTGATGGTAATTTTCAGTCAGCTAGAATTTTATTAGATAATGGAAGCACATCCAATATGATGACCAAAGCATTTTGCCAAAAACTGAATTTACCTACATCAAAAATTAACACAAAAATATTGGGTATTAACAATCAAATCTCAAACGCGTCAGAGTCATGTTCTATTACAATTCAATCATGTCATAATAATTATAAAACAGATATTGAGTGTACTGTTATGCCTAACCTAACAACAACATTGCCATCTAAATACATAAACGTGCAATACATGCAACTGCCGTCTGATATAAAATTAGCTGATCCGAGTTTCAATATCCCATCTACTATTGATATTTTAGTTGGGGCCCACATATTTTGGCAGGTACTAGGTACAAGTAAAATTGAATTAGGCAAAAACAAACCCACACTTTTCGAAACTAAATTTGGTTGGTTAGTGACAGGGGATATACAGTCAAATAAACACAACAAAAAGAATGAAACACAAAATACCATTTGCATGTTCACACAAGATACTCAATCAGACACAAACATAACCCGTTTCTGGGAGTTAGACTCAGTGCCTACAAAACATAAAATGACTTCAGACGAACAAGCATGCGAGGAACTTTTCGCTGAGACAACAATACGAAAACCTGATGGAAGATTTGTTGTCACGATTCCATTAAAAGAATCTCCTGATAATTTGGGGGACTCCTATTATATGGCAAAGAAAAGATTCCTGTCCGTAGAGCGTAAGCTAGAACGAGAACCTCGTCTGAAGAAACTATATGTTGAGTCTATGGATGAAGCCATAGCTCTTGGGCATATGAGTGAGAGCAAAAATTTAAACACACAAGGCAACATAAAGTCAAATTTTATACCACATCTTGGAGTGTTGAAAGAAACTCGCACTACTACCAAATGTCGTGTCGTGGCAGATTCTTCAGCTCCCACATCATCAGGCAAGTCTTTCAATGACATTCAGCGAGTTGGTCCAACTGTCCAAGATGATCTGCTGTCTATCTTAATAAGATTTCGTCAGCATAAATTTGTGGTTTCTGCCGATATTGAAAAAATGTATCGGCAGATTGAAATAGTGGAATCTCAACGTCCACTTCAACAGATACTTTGGCGATCTGATCCATCACATCCATTAAAAGCATACACACTGAACACTGTGACATTTGGTACTGCATCTGCGCCATATTTGGCAACCAAATGTCTTTCACATTTAGGTACACTCTCACCAAACGAAGACGTCAAGCTTGTCATATGTCACGATTTTTATGTCGATGATCTATTGACTGGTGGAGACGACATCAGAGACACAATAGAACTTTGCAAAAATATTACAAATACTTTAGAATCTGCTAAGTTTAACTTAAGGAAATGGCACTCTAATAATAAAAATATTTTGCAAGCTGTTTCTGATGAGCGGGATGTTTCACAGTCAATAAATCTCAGTTCTAACGAATTATCCAAAACATTAGGTATAAACTGGAATTGTTCAGACGATACATTGTGTTTTAAGATAAACATTGCACAGCAACAGAAAATCACAAAGAGGTCAATACTCTCTACAGTGGCTCAAGTATTCGATCCTCTAGGGCTTGTTTCTCCATGCATTGTAGAGGCAAAGATCATTTTACAAAAGCTTTGGTCTCATAATTGCCCATGGGACGAAGAAGTGCCAACACACATTAAACAGGCATGGCAAGAATTTGCTACAACATTGCCAAATTTAAATCATTTAAAAATACAAAGATGCATCAAATGTGATTTCCCTGTAGATATTTCACTACACATATTCAATGACGCTTCTGAAAAGGCATATGGCTCATGTGTATATGTACGTTCAGTAGGAAAAGATGGAACAGTAACTGTTCGTTTATTAGCATCCAAGAGCAAAGTGGCTCCTATTAAGCCAATAACTACAATTCCTCGATTAGAGCTTAGTGCAGCTCTGTTAGGCTCCAGACTATGCAAAAAGATGTTATCATCTCTAACTATAAAATGTAGTCATTGTATTTTTTGGCTTGACTCCACTATTGCCTTATATTGGATTGCATCTCAACCTGCTCAGCTGAAATCTTTTGTCAGACATCGAGTGAGTGAAATTCAAGAAACCACTGCAGGTTGTGAATGGCGCTATGTACCTTCGAGGGAGAATCCAGCAGATTTAGTTTCACGTGGTTTAAATGCTGAACTGCTGAGTTCTTCTTCGATGTGGTGGTCTGGTCCAGAATACTTGCAGCTGGATCCATCACAATGGCCTAAAAATATTATACAAGAATCAAACACAAACATTCCTGAAATGATACAGAAGTCATTTTACACAAACACAAATGACACAGAAAACACATTCACAAAATTAATTAACAACAATTCAAGTTTTCTTAAGCTACAGCGTATTGTAGCATTTGTACTCCGTTTCATTAACAATTGCAAGAAAAATACTAACAAATGTCACGGCAGTTTATGTATGCAAGAATTACGCAATTCAACTAAGTTCCTTTTAAGCAGAGCACAACAAGATTCTTTCCCAGAAGAACGTCAATTATTATTGTTGGGAAAAGAACTTCCACCGAAGAATAGGTTACTTTCATTATCTCCATTTATAGATGATGACAAGTTAATTAGAGCTGGGGGAAGACTTCATGATACACATTATGATTACAATACCAAACACCCAATTTTAATCTGCTCCAAAAATCATTTGTCTGAGTTAATTTTCAAAATGACACATAAAATCAACTTACACGCAGGTCCTCAACTGCTACTTGCTACGGTGAGACATAATTATTGGCCTTTGGGGGGAAGAAACTTAGCAAAGCGCACAGTTCATTCCTGCGTCAAATGTTGCAGAATAAAGGGTGAAACTATTCAACCAAAAATGGGAAATTTACCACTAGAGCGCGTAGAGCTCGAATATCCTTTTCTAGAAACAGGAGTAGATTATGCCGGGCCAGTCATGATAAGCAGCAAAGCAGGTAGAGGCAGTCAATTAATTAAGTCATACATTTGTGCATTTGTGTGTTTATCAACGAAAGCTCTGCACTTGGAGCTTGTCTCAGATTTAACCAAAGAAGCTTACATTGCTGCTTTAAATCGCTTCGTTTCTCGACGCGGAAAGCCGAAAAACATTTTTTCAGATAACGGCACAACATTTCAGGGTGCTTTTAACGAGCTCTCTCGGCTTCTCAACCAGTCGCTTTTATCAGAAATTGCTCAGGAAGGTATCAATTTTTCATTTATCCCTGCTTATACACCTCATTTTGGAGGTCTCTGGGAGTCAGCAATAAAATCAATCAAACATCATTTAAGGAGAGTTCTAGAGATGACACATTTAACGTACGAGGAAATGTCTACGCTACTAATTCAAGTGGAAGCAATTCTTAACTCCCGTCCTCTAACACCACTCTCAGATGATCCTTCTGACCTATATCCACTCACTCCATCTCATTTCCTCATTGGACGATCTCTTACATGTGTGCCTCATCCACAGATCAACAATGCCAGAGTTTCGTCGCTGCAGCGGTTCCAGAGAATCGAACTATTGAAGCAACATTTCTGGAATAGATTCTCTAATGAATATATTTTATGGCTACAGAACAGAACCAAATGGCGTGCTTCAAAGGAACACTGGAAGAAGGCACAATGGTGATCGTCAAGGACAAAACTATCCCTCCATTGATGTGGTTGTTGGGTCGTGTCGTCCGGATCTTCCCAGGCAGTGATGGCATCGTTCGAGTAGCAGACATCAAGACCAGAAAAGGCATTATTCGCAGAGCATTCAATAACATCTGTCCACTACCTATCAAGAGTGTTGAAGACTAATCTTCAAGGGGGGCAGAATGTTAAGAAACCTGATCTTAAATCACATTTCTAACATAATAACTATTTAATTTTATATAACTTTATTCATAAACTTAAGATCTATCAAATTTCGTATAGCTGTCTTTACATGTCAAAACGCATCAGCATTACTGCTTAATCTTTACATTCCTCTCATACATTGCGTTTTGATATTTGTAATATTTAAACTTACATTGACGGTTCAAAAGGGTCACCTTTACTTTTAAATTCTTAACAGATTCTGCTTATATCATAGGATCTTTGTTCTTAATAAACCAGCATATTTACAGTTTAAAAATAACTTTCATTCAATAGTCTCTAGTTATCCCTACCAATAAAGAGCTAGGGCACTGGATTCTTTCCAGTCTTGAATATTAATGAGCACAATCAAACCTTTTTAGTGTGTATTACATTAGAATAAGATTGATTTTATTTATAAGCTTAAACTTATGTCAATATATTAACAAATATATACTTATGAAAGCAAAAGGAAATGAATATTAAAAAAATATTTTTTTCGACTTATAAATCCATATATCTCCGAAAATACAACTATTACGGCTTTTTATCAAAGTACACTTTTGGTTTGTATTTTTATGCTTTATCGATTGCAACATATTTCAGCTCTGGTCGCGAGATTTAGATTTTCTTTTTTTTTGTCTGGTAGGTATGCCAGGCTCCATACTAAAATGTCGGATACCATTTGGGTCTGACATTGAAGTAAAATTGCATCTAATAGCCAGGTAAGCTAGCTAGTTAGGTAAGGATGTAGTATTATAATAGAACCAGCCCTCAATAAATAGGTAGCTAAGTATACAATACTCCTTTGCTATGAGAAGTTTTATTTATTTCTCAGTAGGTACCTAAATAAATCTTATATCTCTCTGTAGCCACTCTCCTGTACCTGTGTTTATTATACTAGGTAATTGACTTGTTATACTCTGTTAAACCGTTTACACTCTCTGCCTACCCTGTTCGATACAAGCACCGAATGGTCAACAGCCGGTCCCGTAGATCCGTAGCGTAGTAGTCACGTAGCACTTTGTCCCGCCCGTAGCGCTGCTTCAGCGAGCAACGTTGCTACGGGCAACTTCGGTTTGGCAACGTCGCAGAATCCCGTCCTCGTCACCAGGAGAACAGAAATCATTCCAACTGTAGAGTTGAGTTTCATGACGTCATACCGATGACGTATGCAGTTTTGATGTGTGAGTCTGTTGCAAGAAAAGGATGCAGTGCATCCGCTATCTGCGCAAAGTTCTAGGACTCAATACACTCACTGGACTGTTGTTTTTGTATAATATTTAGAAGTGAAATGAAAAAATAACGAAAGTGAAGTAAATATGAAAAGGGAGAAAGCTGAAAAACCTAAACAATTTTGTAGCAGCACGTGCAACTGAGTTGAAGTTTTGAAAAGATCGGGACGGTATACCAGTAAAATGATTATGTTCTAAACTAACTAACACTTATTTAACTTATTTAACTGATTTTAACTAACAAAACATGTTGCGCCGGCCCCAATTGATTTGGAATAAGGTTAAGGGCAGGAAGATGTTGATAATATCGCGATTGACCCGGTTTAATAGGTGTAGGTTTCATAATAATCAATGCTAACGTCAACAACAGAATGTATTGTACAGAACTAAATAGCTTTGTTTATCAAATCAGAAGATTGTAACGTTTAAGAGGGCTGAAGGTTACGTTTCTACGTAGGTACTCGACCTAAGTTTAAAAGAACTTTCAATATCTATTACGAACGTAATATTTAACTGGCCTGCATGTGATATAAACTGTAGATGTATATTATGTTTATTTATTGATTCTCTACCACCTTCAATTTCTGATCTCCTGGTCTCGTACACCGCGCCAGTTATAGATACAGGTAAATTATGGTTTACTTTATACAACTAGCTTCAGGTGTGCATGACGTGTGTCTAGATTGTGTGCAGGTCATATACTGAGTTGCCGGCTTAGAAAAGCATTGCATTTTCTTTCCTGCAGGTGTCGCAAGAGGCGACTAAGGGACTCAAAGGTTTCATGTGTATTACAATTTTAGGCTAACAATCTGTCACTATACAAGCACATGTTTATTCGTCGTATTTTTAGGCGTCGTGATAGCGCCGGTAGTATTTTACGGAGGTTAACGCTCTGCCTTCCCTACAAGAGATCAAGTCCTGATGTGTGTGTATTTGTAGACAAACTTTCACTTATTTTCTACCACCGGCATTTTATGAAGTCTATGTCTTCACCATCCGTGCACCACCCACATCATTGATACAGCAGGCAATATCAACGAGCAATAAATCACACATGTAAAAGTTTCAATGTGTATGTAACGTGTTTTCCTGATTGTGTGCATATACCAACTGCAATCTATGATTTCCTAGGCTTTCCTGTCCGAGCACCGCCCACGAATTCAGACCACGCCATTCAAACTTTCTACCACGGTTTTCCACTTCACACTTTTATTAAATGCACTCTGCATTACAAGTGGCGCCCGAAAATCTAAATCTTACCAAAGACTGATTTAGACGATTTTCATAGGTACTGTTCAAATGTTAACGTTTGTACGTTATTTATAAAAATATGGTATGGAACATTGATGATGATGATCTTTGCGGCTGGTTTCGGGCATGGCGACCACTTCTCATTATTGTTTACTTTAACCTTCAAGGCCGAATACTTGCAGTTTTACAAACCCTCGATGTCGATAGCTAACTACATAAAATGGGTTTCCTTCTGTAAGCATCGGCTTCTTTATGCCCCCACAGAATATGTTAGTACCTATCTCATGACATGACAAATAGTGAAGCTACGAAGAGTCAACCAACACGAAATCATAAGTACTTTCTTATTGCTTGCCCACCACCTGCTATCTCTATCCGCCTAGGCTTCCCTTCTTTAACACCTCCCCCGCAGGTTGATTCTGCTTAGTGTAAAGTTTTCTTGAAATATTGCACACCGCCTGCAATTCTATATTCTCCTGGGATTTACTATCTGAGAGCCGCCCCCATTTACGTGCACTTAACTTGTAGCAATATTTGAGACCTATTTCAAAAGAATAGATTCATACATAATGAATTTATTTGAACCTATTTAATTGCTACCAAAAGATAAAACACGATATTTGGGCGCGGTTAACACACATAATCGCTCAACTTTTTCTAAGTTTCTATGGCATCATCTCATCATATCGTGCCATGAAATGCCGGCCGCTTAGGATGTCTACCCATTGGTGTAGTAAAAAGCAATACAAAATTTTGCACTGCGCCTGCAATCCGTCTTACAAGCGTCGTAAATATATCAATACACCCAGTAATACCCGTGAATCTGTGGTGGCTGTGAATTAAATGATACGCCTTGTATTTTTGGACAATATGTGTACAATGATGGAAATCTTTTCACAAAACCTGAAAAGACCGGCCCAATGGCTTAGTGGACAGTACTCCTGCCTGCTACGCCGAGGACCATGAATATTTGTTAAGATCTTTTCAAATCAATGTTTGGGACTTGATATTTATACTTATTTACCTTCCCCCAGCAAGAGCCCCTCCATCCTCTTGGCGAAGAGGTGGTTGTAGTCCTCCATCAGGTCGAACATGGCGATGATCTTGTGCAAGCGCTTGCAAAACGTGTCAAACTTGCCGAACACGTAGTTCTCTGAGAAACTGAACTGTTCCGCGTCCGGCAGGAACGGCTGGCTCTGTCAAAGGTAAAGAAAAAATCTCATTATATAAAAGTTTCTATTAGAAAGTTATATTAGTAATCAGAGAGATTTTGGGTACTTGTGCTTGTGTATATGTTTGTTACTCGCAAACAGCTTCACGGATTTTGATAAAATGTACACAGATAAAGATTACCTGGAATCATAATTCATCGCGGAAATCATACCATACCTACAGGAAAACTTGAAAAGATGGTAGGGTCGTGCGAACTGGTTCTGATATGCCAAAAACACTCGGAGTAACAAAAATGGTATAACAAGCCGAAAGGAGATCAAGGTACTCATGAAACTGAACAATTTTCCATATGGAAGATGGCTCAAAAAAACAAAAATTTACCTCCTATAGTAAATCAATCAGCTGCTCCTTCCTCTTCGAGTGGGACACCAAGTTGTCCAACGACTCGATGAACCCAATTAGCTGATAGGCGATTTTCTATGCGAGGCCCAATATTTTTTTCCACATTTCGACTCATGTTTCTTGGGGAAAGTTGTTAAGTTTCATGAGTACCTTACTTTCGGCTTGTTAGCTTTTTGTTACTCCCTGTATAATTTACAGATTTTTGCTACCAATGATTTGTCATCTGTCTGTGTATTTCAGACATTGTACCATCTTTTGCTGCTCACCTTGACAAACAGGTATGTCTCGCGGTACGTGTTGTTAAGGTGGATGCAATGTACCAGCCGCTCGCGCACCACGGCGCGCGGCTGCGACCAGATCGTCTCCTTAAACCGGCAAGTGATGTACTGCTTGCAGGTTTCGATCATCTGGTTCGTTATCTGAAACAAGTAAGCATTTATGGTGGGTATCAAACTGCAAAAACTTTATACAACAAATGCCTTGACAATAAATAAAAATCTACCTATTGTAAACTATTTCTGGCAAGGGTAAGATGAGATCAACGTTATGCACTCTCAAGAATGTACTTGTTAATGTAATAAAAAATACAACATATTTACTCTGCGTAATAAGTAAATATTTTTAATTATAATTTGTGTAACATATCTTAGTGTTTCACCCGTAGAAATTGTATCACCTAGGCCAGTAGAGACGGCTAGATAATCATTGTATCACCCGACCACCTGATATACGGAGTAAACTGGAGACTTATACGACAGTGGATGGATACTGTTTGAAACACTAATGATGACCATCTCCATACCTTGACCATGAGCTCAGGATCCTCTCGGAGGTGTTGTAGAACTGCGACACGCTGTGGATGAGCCGCACCGTCTGCAGCAGGCTCAGGATCGAGTCCTGGATCTTCACCAGTGGTGCAGGTACAGCGAGTGATGATGATACCTTGACCATGAGCTCAGGATCCTCTCGGAGGTGTTGTAGAACTGCGACACGCTGTGGATGAGCCGCACCGTCTGCAGCAGGCTCAGGATCGAGTCCTGGATCTTCACCAGTGGTGCAGGTACAGCGAGTGATGATGATACCTTGACCATGAGCTCAGGATCCTCTCGGAGGTGTTGTAGAACTGCGACACGCTGTGGATGAGCCGCACCGTCTGCAGCAGGCTCAGGATCGAGTCCTGGATCTTCACCAGTGGTGCAGGTACAGCGAGTGATGATGATACCTTGACCATGAGCTCAGGATCCTCTCGGAGGTGTTGTAGAACTGCGACACGCTGTGGATGAGCCGCACCGTCTGCAGCAGGCTCAGGATCGAGTCCTGGATCTTCACCAGTGGTGCAGGTACAGCGAGTGATGATGATACCTTGACCATGAGCGAGGAGATCCTCTCGGAGGTGTTGTAGAACTGCGACACGCTGTGGATGAGCCGCACCGTCTGCAGCAGGCTCAGGATCGAGTCCTGGATCTTCACCAGTGGTGCAGGTACAGCGAGTGATGATGATACCTTGACCATGAGCGAGGAGATCCTCTCGGAGGTGTTGTAGAACTGCGACACGCTGTGGATGAGCCGCACCGTCTGCAGCAGGCTCAGGTTCGACTCCTGGATCTTCACCAGTGGTGCAGGTACAGCGAGTGATGATGATACCTTGACCATGAGCTCAGGATCCTCTCGGAGGTGTTGTAGAACTGCGACACGCTGTGGATGAGCCGCACCGTCTGCAGCAGGCTCAGGATCGAGTCCTGGATCTTCACCAGTGGTGCAGGTACAGCGAGTGATGATGATACCTTGACCATGAGCGAGGAGATCCTCTCGGAGGTGTTGTAGAACTGCGACACGCTGTGGATGAGCCGCACCGTCTGCAGCAGGCTCAGGATCGAGTCCTGGATCTTCACCAGTGGTGCAGGTACAGCGAGTGATGATGATACCTTGACCATGAGCTCAGGATCCTCTCGGAGGTGTTGTAGAACTGCGACACGCTGTGGATGAGCCGCACCGTCTGCAGCAGGCTCAGGATCGAGTCCTGGATCTTCACCAGTGGTGCAGGTACAGCGAGTGATGATGATACCTTGACCATGAGCGAGGAGATCCTCTCGGAGGTGTTGTAGAACTGCGACACGCTGTGGATGAGCCGCACCGTCTGCAGCAGGCTCAGGATCGAGTCCTGGATCTTCACCAGTGGTGCAGGTACAGCGAGTGATGATGATACCTTGACCATGAGCGAGGAGATCCTCTCGGAGGTGTTGTAGAACTGCGACACGCTGTGGATGAGCCGCACCGTCTGCAGCAGGCTCAGGATCGAGTCCTGGATCTTCACCAGTGGTGCAGGTACAGCGAGTGATGATGATACCTTGACCATGAGCGAGGAGATCCTCTCGGAGGTGTTGTAGAACTGCGACACGCTGTGGATGAGCCGCACCGTCTGCAGCAGGCTCAGGATCGAGTCCTTGATCTTCACCGGGTCGTCCAGGTACAGCGAGTGGCAGCACTTCTCCATGGCCTGGAATAGAGAACATTATAGTTTCACAATCAATTGAATTGCGAGTTTAGAACAGATAAGTTTCTCAGCGTTTTTAAAAACATACAAGGCTTTCTACCACAGCTACAATCTGGAATTGAACACTTTGGTACTTTTCATATGTTAAGATTTCTCCACACTTGAGTGCACCCGCTTTAAGCACTCTGTTTACCCTATGGCTGGCCGGTAGAGAATGATGCGTGGCATTAGGCCCGCAATTTGTAAAGTTTTATAAAATAAACATGCTTTGGCTATTGATGCTAGCGACGTCTCTAACTCTTACTGACTGGGCTACCTGCGAAATGAAGCAAGTGTCTCTTGTCGCCAATAATTTGTTATGAGCGACTATGACACGGAAATTCACGGGAAGTATACTCGTATTTGGTTTTCTCAGCATTATTTAACAATTTGTGTTTTTATCGTATGATAGGTTTACTCCCGTTTGCTAAAGTTTGAGCCCGTACTGTGGATCGGATAAATTATTTTTTTCATTTTCCTACTAAGACTCCACCGGGTCATCATCATAAAGCATGGACAACAAACCTGAATGAACTTGGCGTTGTCCTTGGCCTCGTTGTAGCAGAAGGTGATCTTGTGGTCGGTGTCGCGCCAGTGGCGGACCACCTTCGAGTCTATCGGGTCATGAGTGTCATGACACAAAGCATGTCAAACAAACCTGAATGAACTTGGCGTTGTCCTTGGCCTCGTTGTAGCAGAATGTGATCTTGTGGTCGGTGTCGCGCCAGTGGCGGACCACCTTCGAGTTGGCGATCTGCAGCGCAGTCAGCGTCATCTGCACCTCGTTGTCCTGTAATCGTAGATTGTACGTTCATTTATTTTGCCCAGTGGTGGCCCTGTAAATCTACCAGCATGACTGCCGTCGCTAGATTCACGATTTCTTTATGCTTATCGCGTGTAAGATATCAAGAACAATACCTCAAAAAAGTTAGACTTGAGTTGAACGCGAGTTTAAAAAAATATCTTCTTTACAAGTCGCTAGAAAGAAATCAACGCGGCTCTCGCTCGGTGCGCGTGTAAAGGAAAGAGATGGTTGCCTGCAGGTAGGAGACGAGCTTCTTCCAGTACTCGAGCTCGTCCTGTCTCGCTCAGTGCGCGTGTAAAGGAAAGAGATGGTTGCCTGCAGGTAGGAGACGAGCTTCTTCCAGTACTCGAGCTCGTCCTGTCTCGCTCAGTGCGCGTGTAAAGGAAAGAGATGGTTGCCTGCAGGTAGGAGACGAGCTGCGAGAACTGCGCGCCGCGCTTCTTCCAGTACTCGAGCTCGTCCTGTCTCGCTCGGTGCGCGTGTAAAGGAAAGAGATGGTTGCCTGCAGGTAGGAGACGAGCTGCGAGAACTGCGCGCCGCGCTTCTTCCAGTACTCGAGCTCGTCCTGTCTCGCTCAGTGCGCGTGTAAAGGAAAGAGATGGTTGCCTGCAGGTAGGAGACGAGCTTCTTCCAGTACTCGAGCTCGTCCTGTCTCGCTCAGTGCGCGTGTAAAGGAAAGAGATGGTTGCCTGCAGGTAGGAGACGAGCTGCGAGAACTGGGCGCCGCGCTTCTTCCAGTACTCGAGCTCGTCCTGTCTCGCTCAGTGCGCGTGTAAAGGAAAGAGATGGTTGCCTGCAGGTAGGAGACGAGCTGCGAGAACTGCGCGCCGCGCTTCTTCCAGTACTCGAGCTCGTCCTGTCTCGCTCGGTGCGCGTGTAAAGGAAAGAGATGGTTGCCTGCAGGTAGGAGACGAGCTTCTTCCAGTACTCGAGCTCGTCCTGTCTCGCTCAGTGCGCGTGTAAAGGAAAGAGATGGTTGCCTGCAGGTAGGAGACGAGCTTCTTCTAGTACTCGAGCTCGTCCTGTCTCGCTCAGTGCGCGTGTAAAGGAAAGAGATGGTTGCCTGCAGGTAGGAGACGAGCTGCGAGAACTGAGCGCCGCGCTTCTTCCAGTACTCGAGCTCGTCCTGTCTCGCTCAGTGCGCGTGTAAAGGAAAGAGATGGTTGCCTGCAGGTAGGAGACGAGCTGCGAGAACTGAGCGCCGCGCTTCTTCCAGTACTCGAGCTCGTCCTGTCTCGCTCAGTGCGCGTGTAAAGGAAAGAGATGGTTGCCTGCAGGTAGGAGACGAGCTGCGAGAACTGAGCGCCGCGCTTCTTCCAGTACTCGAGCTCGTCCTGTCTCGCTCAGTGCGCGTGTAAAGGAAAGAGATGGTTGCCTGCAGGTAGGAGACGAGCTGCGAGAACTGAGCGCCGCGCTTCTTCCAGTACTCGAGCTCGTCCTGCGGCCCGCTCGAGTCCACCTCGCGACGCAGCTGCTCGCTCTCGCTCAGGATCTGGAAGGAAACCATGACACATTGTAAAGACTCTGCCGACTCAACCGGGAGTAACAAAAAGAGCCGAAAAAAGGTAAAGGTATTCATGAAATTGAAATCTTTTCCCATGGAACATAGGTCAAATTATGAACAAAAAATGGACCTCCTTAATTTTTTGTCATATTTCCTCTCATGTCCCATGAGGAATGTTGTTCAGTGTCATAAGTACTTTAGCGTCCTTTCGGCTTGCTATGCCTTTTTTGTTAATCCCTGTACATTGCTGTCCTCAACTAATAGGGTGTAAACTTATTGTATTAGGTACCATCTTCCGAATAAATATTTACCTAAAAAGCATAATTGCAAGGTTTTCAGTTTTGGTGACAATCTATTTTAATATTTCGGCAAAAAGTTAGTTACATAAGTTGTTCAGTTGGTGGGTGGATGATCCTTGAAGGCTTGCAATTGCTTTAGTACAGAGCGAAAGTTTGGATTATTCTTAATATTTTTGTAGAGTGTGGATAAAATTGTGTATGCCAAGCCACTGCAAACTCGTGTGAAACTATTAGAGAAACAAACACTCATATTCTAAAGCCTCCCTTTGTAAGACAGTTGCATAAACTTCTATTATCTACACTCAGTTCGTAATATTCGTTTTACAGAATCGAAAGTACAAACATAATGAACTGCATAACGAATATACAGCCTTTAAAAAAATCTTTCATACTACTGGCAGCTACATAAAGTAACTCGATTTCTAGTATTTGAAAAAAATTAAACGAATTGACCCGCGTACCAAATTGTAATCTGTTCCAATTTGACACTGGCCATCAGTAAGTCGAATGAAAAAAAAAAACAAGTGTCACCCGCGGTGGGACGACACTTGAAATTATGAGGACTTATTTATTATTAAATCTTTGCTTCAAATCATTTTTCGAATTAAAATTCACCGATAAATGCTATTTAATTTTAAAAGTTGTTCAGTTTTTATGAGCCTCCATTTTAACGTTTAGTTAAAAAGTTACTTATGTACAAAAAGTCGTTCAGTTGGTGGTTCAGTAGATAGGCTTGCAATCGCCATAGTACAGTGCGGAGGTTTGAATTATTTTTCATAGTTTTTCTTGTAGAGTGTAGATGAAAAAGTGTATGCAACTGCAAATAATTAGGCTTTAGAATGCTCGTGTCAAACTATTATCACACTCGGCTGCGCCTCGTGTGATAAACAGACACTCTCATCCTAAGGCCTCTCATTATTAGGCAGTTGCATAAACTACTATTTTATATTTTAAAATATCCTCCCTCACTGCGCGTATTACTCGTTCACTTGAAACGTGCAACATCGCTCCCAGCAGCCGCCGGTTTGGCAACGTCGCAAAATTCCTTCCTTGTTACCAGGAAAACAGAACTCGTCTAGAAGTATCAAACAATCGCCACGTAGTATTTACGACGCTCAAGGTCTGACTACGGCAAATACCCCCCAATAGGGGGAGGCCCATGTCCACAGTGGACTGTTATCTATCGCTGTTAATGCTGTCAACTCCAGTTCAAAATCTCCAAACTCTGCAAAAGTTACAGATGATCGTAAACTAGTGTGAGAAAATTCGTAGCATAATGCTGCGAATATGTATCTACTATGAAAGCTCGAAAAGTTTTATTCATTTTTATTAAATAATACATGAATTGGGTACATAAGTATAATTATTGGAAAATGTAGTTTTTTTTTATTAATTACAATCAATACATAAAGTCGTAACATGACGCCGAAATGTTGTAATTGTAAAATAACCTCAAAGTCTACTAAAACATATTTATTACAATAAATAAAATAAAATCATTGGATCTGAAAGTATCAGCAGATACATTTCATGACAACAAATGCTTTTTCATTCATCACTTTTAATGTTTGTGTCAGAAATAATCATTAATCCCCACATAAACATTCTAACCTCAAAGTTAAGATTTTCGACCCATATTTGTCGTGATATTACTGTTGATATACGTTCGAAGGTAACTTTTGTAGCAATATTATTGCCTAAAGCACAAAATCATTAATATTAATTGTCGTATTTATTGGTACTATCAGTATTTAGAACCGGCAAATATTTTTGAGGTTATTCTACGTAAGGTTATTCGGCTCGAAAGCGTTTGTGCGTACCAGGCTCGCAGCACCGACGGAGAGATGGCTCGATACAACTTTAGGCTTCAACAGACAAGTCTAGCCTCGTAATGATTAATGGTCGTATGTGTGCGTTCGACTAGGTCATGCGCTCTACGTGCACCCAGGAAGGCGCCATCTTGGCCGCCATGATGTAAACAAAGAATACATAAAATGATATGTCTCCATGGTTGCTATGACAACGGTCAAGCCACTACTACTACGGTGGGTGATACATCCACCAAGGTGTACGACTACGTTCGTATGTTCGAAAAACGAATGATGACCTCTGAGGAAGTGTGCTTAGTGCTCGCAACACTTGCACAATGGTTCATATTACTAAGTTACTACTAGTCTACATATTTAAGTTCATCTGTGGTTACTACCTATCTACAAATTCGTAGTAGCTCTGTGCTACGAAGCGCTACGAATCGTTAAAAATGCAAATAGATGTTATTAAAAAACTCTATCATGTGTTATTATAGGTTCGGATCGTAAATTTTGCCTACAACTTAGGATTCCTCGCTTTTAAGCATTTAATACCCTTGCTTACAGTAATCAATTATACCTATTGCCAGCGTCATATGACAAGCTTTTTAACGTATTGTGCCGGTCGCGTTAGTACAAACCGAGCCGTGGCTTCTATCTGTGCTGTAGTCGGGTTTATATTTATGCGTCTTGGTATAATCTCATCATACCTCCATGACGCGCTTGATCCACTCGTTGACGCGCTCCTCAAGTGCTGTGATGGTGGTGGGGCTCTTGGTCATCTCCTTCAGCTGAGCATGCTCGGTGACGTCCGCCATCAGCGCCTGACCGTCATCGAACAGATTCACCTCGTTGCACACCTCCTCGCACACTGCACAGAAATATCAAGGGGTCTCCAAAACCGGGTGTAAAAGACGTGGTACCTGTATCATGATCGTGACATGCATGATCATGATGTTGCAACCATGATATCATGATACCATAGCTTATCATGGAAAAGATCTCTTTTTTTGCGATTTTCCATAGTAAGTCTGTCAACCACGGTCGAATATTTTGTCCCGTTTACCATGATGTATCTATCAGGTTATGATCTGAGCTTCCACTAGAGAAGCAAGCAGACCTTTGAGCGCGCTGCAGAAGGACCGGAGCCCCGGCAGTAGCTGGTTCTTCACTATAGGGAAGCGCGACTCGTCCTCGTCGCCGTCGGCGCTGGGGTGCGCAAGGGCAGACATGTACACGTGCTCCATCACGCGCTCGATCGCCGTCACCAGGCCCACCTGCTCCGCGTTGTACCAACAGGTAGAGTAGCAAGCAGACCTTTGAGCGCGCTGCAGAAGGACCGAAGCCCGGGAAGTAGCTGATTCTTCACTATGGGGAAGCGCGACTCGTCCTCGTCGCCGTCGGCGCTGGGGTGCGCAAGGGCAGACATGTACACGTGCTCCATCACGCGCTCGATTGCCGTCACCAGGCCCGCCTGCTCCGCGTTGTACCTACAGGTAGAGGAGCAAAGCATACCTTTGAGCGCGCTGCAGAAGGACCTACGCCCCGGTAGTAGCTGGTTCTTGACGATGAGGAAGCGCGACTCGTCCTCGTCGCCGTCCGCACTGGGGTGTGCCAGGGCAGACATGTACACGTGCTCCATCACGCGCTCGATCGCCGTCACCAGGCCCACCTGCTCCGCGTTGTACCTACAGAGAGAGCAGCAAAGCAGACCTTTGAGCGCGCTGCAGAAGGACCTAAGCCCGGGAAGTAGCTGATTCTTCACGATGGGGAAACGCGACTCGTTCTCATCGCCGTCGGCGCTGGGGTGCGCCAGCGCGGACATGTACACGTGCTCCATCACGCGCTCGATCGCCGTCACCAGGCCCACCTGCTCCGCGTTGTACCTACAGGTTATGATCTCAGCTTTCACTAGAGAATGCAGACCTTTGAGCGCGCTGCAGAAGGACCTAAGGCCCGGTAACAACTGATTCTTGACTATGGGGAAGCGCGACTCGTCCTCGTCGCCGTCCGCGCTGGGGTGCGCCAGGGCAGACATGTACACGTGCTCCATCACGCGCTCGATCGCCGTCACCAGGCCCACCTGCTCCGCGTTCAGGATGCCACAGAACCTGAGAATTACCACCGTATTAGTACACTAAAATATACGATAACTCTCGTTCCTTGGCTCGAGCATAAAAACTCCTGAAACATTACGTGAGTGTTTTCGGACAAAGTAAAAGGCATACAGTGTAGATAATGCCGCCCACATAAATACACACACACACACACACGCACATAAATACACACTCACAGACAAGTTAGTGTTTACTAACATAATTGTTCGTGGCAATAAAAAGTTTACCAAAATGAAGAGCAGTTTTATATCTCTACTCGCGGCTCTTCAGCGATGTTACCCGCTGCAAATCATTGTTCCGCGGAAAAAAGTCATTTTCCCGCCATGTGTTATACGTCGAGTCACTCTATCTATTATAAGTAAAAAACGTTCCTGTTGAGTCACTTTATCTTTCTCACTGTTACCTACGTTTCCAACTAATCAAGACGAAGAAACTACGAGAGATCTCCAGGTGCAACTCACAGGTCTTTATGGAAGCCTTCCTCGGGCAGCTGCTTGCTGACATTAATACGGAACATGTAGATGCAGACGCCTGTGAATCTCACGTCCCAGCCGTCGGACAGGAACAACTTCTTCATAGTCACCTGCTGGAAACAGTTAGAGATCTCCAGGTGCCACTCACAGGTCTTTATGGAAGCCTTCCTCGGGCAGCTGCTTGCTGACATTAATACGGAACATGTAGATGCAGACGCCTGTGAACCTCACGTCCCAGCCGTCTGACAAGAACAATTTCTTCTTCATCGTCACCTGCTGGAAAATGGGAAAAAGAATGCTGTAAATCTGAAAAGCATTCAATACTTATATCGTTACTACAAAAACGTTCAAAACTTTTTGTAGCGAGCGTTCATCATCGTAGGTTATTTCGTAGCATATTTTGATTCGTAGCTATATGTTACGCTTTCTCGGTACGGTATATTTGGATGCCATTAGAGAATTAGGTAGATAACTTCACGATGGCAAAGATGTACAAAACATACTTCTTATGGTAAATTTTTGATAACCCATTGCTCCCAAAAACATAAATATTAATAGTAAACTGTTAAAACATTAATAGAGTAGTAGAACCTATTTATTTAAAAAGAAGCAATTTAAATACAAGCGTTTTTTTTTCGGTATATACAGTATCTTCACATCAATCACCGCTCGGCTAGTCTTTATTAGGGTACATGACTGACAGGTCAATTTAGCTTCTTTTTAAAACAGTATTTTGTATGAAAATACTGACATTTGACTTCATTTGATAGCATAGACTTATATATATAAACTTTTGATAGTAATTTTAAAGTCATTAAAATCTTAGTTTAATATTATTTTGAAAAATGATGAATAAAGATGATAGTAAAATATTAACAGTAGTTTTAAGCGTACTTACACCTTTTGTATTTTTGTGGCTATCTAGTCAAGTACCATATTAATACCTCTTCTTTGCACTATAACTGCCTACCTGCGGAGGCGGCTTGCCCTGTCCCGGCGGGCGCGGCTTGCCCTCGGCCGGCGACTTCTCCACCACCTCCTCCACGTCCTGGTAGTACCACAGCAGCTTGTTCCGCATGTGCGGCAGGAAGAGCTGGTTTATGTCATCGAGCTGCAAGAAGCACTTCATTTGTATAACTGCCTACCTGCGGAGGCGGCTTGCCCTGTCCCGGCGGTCGCGGCTTTCCGTCGGCCGGCGACTTCTCCACCACCTCCTCCACGTCCTGGTAGTACCACAGCAGTTTGTTTCGCATGTGCGGCAGGAACAGCTGATTTGTCTTACAGCTGCTACAAACAGCTGAGTTGTGTAACTGATGCCGACCTGCGAAGGACACTGAGTTGTATAACTGCCTACCTGCGGAGGCGGCTTGCCCTGTCCCGGCGGGCGCGGCTTCCCATCGGCCGGCGACTTCTCCACCACCTCCTCCACGTCCTGGTAGTACCACAGCAGCTTGTTTCGCATGTGCGGCAGAAACAGCTGGTTTATGTCGTCCAGCTGCAAGAAACACTAACATTTTATTCGGGAAAATTACATAGTGATTGGTAATCAATGAATGAAAATAAAATTACGCTCGAGCAATATTTGAGCCCAAAATCCACATCAAGCTACGGTAATAGAAGCACGCACTCTACGTGTAAAAACTGTACCTATGTATGTAATTTTATTTGGGCCTGTGTTGGGTTACAGCTTTTCTTAAAATGTCAAACACATAAAACGTCTTGTTAACACTCGCCGAACCATCTGTACCAGGGCGTAGAATACAACCCACGAATATTCTGGACTGTTGGTCCCCTTACCATGTTCCCCTCGAACACGTGGTCCATGATGGCGTGCCTGGGCAGCCCCGTGCCGTCGATCAGCAGGACGTTCCTCGGTGTGGACTGCTTACCATGTTCCCCTCGAAGACGTGGTCCATGATGGCGTGCCTGGGCAGCCCCGTGCCGTCGATCAGCAGCTGGAAGGTGAACTCCAGCCGGGGGTCCATCTCCCCCCGCCTTGCCTTGCGCTCGCATTCTTCTCGTCTTTTCTGCAATCATAAGTCATTATGATGGATGGATGGGACACTTGCTCGGCATGTATTGCTTATTCGATTTATATAGGTAGGTATGTCAGATACAATAATAATATCACCGAACCCTAACCGAGACACACAAGAAACACTTTACTTTCAAAATACCTAAGATACATTATAATATGGGGAAAGTACCACGACTCATTAAAATATTTGAAGATTGATAGCAGTAACCGAGTGTAGTAATAGTCAAAATTGACATTTATCCATAAGAGATTTTTACATTATATACAAAGCGATATAAATTCGCACTTCTATACGTGTATAGGAAAGTACCTACACAAGAAGTGGAAATTCTTACGAGATTTAAATAAAGACGACTCTACAAAGATGTATTTGTGATATGATCTCCCCAAACAATAACGTCTTGCCGACTATTGAAATTAGTGGTAAGCAGACCTGAAGAATGTCCAAGACATCTTCTTCCTCCTCCTCACTGGAACCTTGTCGCATTCCAGCCACGAACATTTTTGCAGCAACACAGCACGACTCCCTAACTTAAGGCACGGAGCTCACACTGCCTTTTAATGAATACCGTGTAGAACAGAGAATCGTAAGCAAATTGTCTTCCAATGAGAACCTAGCATATGTGGATGCATTATTAATGTGATGATGGAGTCCAGACTGACAGGTCTTCCTCGGGCCCAGATTGCGACTGTCCACGAAACATCCAGCTGTCTAGCGTGACTTACGGTCCTGGGTCTCTTTTCTAATTTACTTTATGTAAATTTTAATTGAACATTTTGTAATAGCAAATCCGAAGTCGAACTGTGATTAGATTTAGCAATTCGACATGCCACGTTGTAATTTGATTTTTGTCTGTTAAATTCTTATTTATAGGTAAATTGTTGCTACCAAGTATATCCTATTATATTCGTAAGCACATTCATTGACTTTTTAAAATTTACTTAGAAACTTTGTTGTTTTCGGCGTCAACGACAGTCATGAACTGTGCGAGCGCGACTGTGGTACAACAATCGGCGAAACTATTGTTGTAATATGCAAATTAATTGGACAACAAAGCGCGGTGTCATTAGAACGGGTCGAGGGGGGTGGTATTGGTACGGCATCGCACTCGTCCTCATGCTGAAGACACGCAATCAAGATGGATCACCTTTTAATTTCATCGTCTACCTTGACGACTGCGAGCTAGGTGCTAGGACAGAAATATCCGGACAAGAAGTCAGCTATGTGAATAGCAAGGTAGTGTGTGTGTTCTTAGCTCTTTGAAGATCAATCGGACCTCTGTAAGTACCTACCTAAGTACATAAGTAATTCTGTGGCAATCAGCGCGTGGCGCGTATCAAGCGACCACCATGACATGTACGACTGCCATGCTCGCTTACTCTTTGTGCCGCTATCCAAATTATGATAAGTACCTAGATTTGAGATTGATAGTTTGATAGAATGTTTAATTCGGCAGTTGGAACTTGTCTTTTTATAATATTATTTACACATTGCGAATTGTACTTAACTTCCATGTAAAACCTTCTCTACTGCTACGCTCCCAAGTGCTTACGGTGCTTACCCAAACATTTTGAATGTTATATTAAAGTACCTACTTACCAAGCTACTTCAAAACTACTTACATATTCCGGCGGCGCCTGGTAGTGCGTTGGTGCGTGTCGGTATGGTGGCCATCAAAGGCTTCAAACTTCAGAAAATAATTTTTTCTTGTTGCTCGCCTAAATACCTACCGTAAAATTAGCATTGTTCAGACGAAGTTCAAGTAGGTGGCCAGGAAGTATTGGTAAGTGTTGCTATAAACTAATGTAGTTAAAATAAAATGTATTTATAGCATATAATTAAGTCGCTTCCTGCGTTTCTCTGTCATGTCCAAATGAACACCGCCAACTTCTTCTAAAGCACGCAACGAATTAGTTTTGCGTTTTTTATAGTGTGATTTAAGAGGAAGGGTTATGTTTCAGAGAGTATGTATGCATGTATGTGGGTATGTATGTATTGTATGGGTGGGTATGTGAAGTTCTTTTTACGGGCTATAGTCTATACAGCCCAAATGGCTGGGCGGATTTGGACACATTATGAGATGTCGTCAGCAGCGCGAGTGATATTAAAATTAGGCTATATTAAAATTTCATTATATCAAAATAGGAGCCGAGACGTGGAACTTGACAGTAAAACTGGCCCACCGGCTACATGTCACTCAGAGAGCTATGGAAAGGTCTATGCTTGGTATCTCTATAATGGATAAAGTCCGGAATGAGGCCATCCGAAAAAAGACCAAAGTGACGGACATAGTCTGGAAGTGTAGCAAGCTGAAGTGGCAGTGGGCTGGCCACATCTGTCGTAGAACCGACGGACGGTGGAGTAAGCGGGTTCTCGAGTGGAGGCCACGCCTCGGCAAGCGTAGCGTTGGACGCCCTCCGGCCAGATGGACCGATGACTTGAAAAAGGCGGCTGGTAGCGACTGGGTGGCAAAAACGGGAGATCGTGCCTTATGGCGTTCCCTGGGGGAGGCCTACGTCCAGCAGTGGACTGCAATAGGCTGAAATAGAAATAGATATCAAAATAGCGGATTTTAAACGAAAAATAAAACTTTGAAATAACCTTAGCCGGGTTTAAATTTGCGATTTGCGCTATCAGTACTAGCGACGACCCCTTTATCTAACCAACTTTATAGGACGAAGATGAGGGTCGTATGTCCCAAATATTGGAGGTGTTATCCATACTCACCACCCTTGGCAGGTGGATTGGCGAGCGCAGTAAAGGATATTAGATTTTCAGGGATCGCTACTGCATATTCTCTTCCTTTAGTTGCTTTTTACGAGAACCGCGAATAGAATTAGGGTGATGCTATCCTAAACCAGCGACACATGAATAATATGGCTAACAAAGTAACAGTCTGTTCCCCTACTACTTTACAGGAAGTTATCAAAGCAGTGAAAGAGTGGCGGGTGTGGTGCTATCCAACTGTCATGTCACCTCAACAAGCTTTATGTCCAGCAGTGGACAGTTGACAGCCGATGTGGCGCAGTGGTCAGTATGCCTGCCTGCCACGCAAAGGTTCCGGGTTCAATTCCCGGTGGGGTCACTCACAAAGCTGATATTTATCACTTTGTGAATTTGTTCCCAGTCTGGTTAGGACATTGCAGTCTGAACCACCTGATTGTCCGCAAGTAAGATGGTTCTGTGCTTCGGATGGGCACGTTAAGCCATCGATCCCGATTGTTGTCTATGATAGCGGTCGTTACACAACCATGTCAGAGGCCTGCTACTTACAGTAGGCGGTTGAAAAACTCTGACACCAGGGTTCATCGGGTCTTTGAACGATTCGGTGTCCCACACGAAAAGAGAGAAGAGAGAGTGGACTGCTACAAAGCTGACTTGATGTGATGGATGATATATGAAGCATTGTTTACATTATGATGATTTTAGTAATAATAGCAGATAGCTATTCCTGAATTCTATAATGAACCTCTAAGTGAGAGTTCCCACGCGTGTTAAAGTTTGGCCTCGCCTTGGTTGAGGAATCTTTAGCTACGTAAACCTGTATAAAAAAAATTGCGGCCATAATTCAAAAATGGTAAACGCTATAAAAATATTGTTGACTGCAGTTGGGGATTGAGAAGCACTACTAAATTCATACTTTTGAGTTTGTGAATTGAACTGCCATGTTTTGAAGCGATTGATTATGAAAAAAGTTGTTGTGGCAGCCATTTTTAGGGTTTCGTAGTCTACTAGAAACCCTTATCATTTCGTCAAGTCTGTATGTCTGTCTGTCTGTCAGTCTGTATGCCGCACCCCCATAGCTTCGTCAGTTTTGGAGCTATCCACATCCAATTTGGTGTGAAGATAGATCGTGTTGACCCAAATTTAGAAATATTGAGAAAAAAATATTTTAATTGTTCCCCCTTCCCATACATGTGAAAGGGGGGCAAATAAATTTTTCTTCTACTTTAATATTGAGTAGGGTATCGTTAAATAGGTCTTTTAAAACTAAAGGGAGGTCTTTTTTAAACAAAGTCTGTAAATTGTTTCTGCCTCGAGATATTTGCTTTTAAAAGGGGCGTTTTTGAACCATAATTTGTTCCAGCTGTAACTTCTAAAGCACGCATGTTAAAAATTTGATAAAAATATGGAATATACTTCTTAGTATAAAATTACCATGAAAACTATAACGAATACTGTACCACTTAAGATTAAAGAAATATTAAATTTTTTCAATTTGCGGTTGGTAACTATACAGCTGCAAACAGACCAGCATCAAAACTAACTTTGTAACGCTGAAAGACCTGATATTTTAACGTTGACTACGAAACCCTATTTGTGAGCGTGTCTGACACGCTCTTGGCCGCTTTTTTTATCTCTGGTTGACATAGCTAAAGATTAGTCAACCAAGACTAGACCAAACTAACGCCCATGGGAACTCTCACTCACTAATTAGAAGACGAAAGTTCGTATGAAACTCGATGGTTTACTTAAAAATACAGGATGTAAAAAAATTACTGCGTATATTTTAAGGGGTGAACCAGCCCATGAAACTGAACAATTTTCCCCAAGGAACATAGGTCAAGCCATAAAAAAATTTGGTGCCCCCTTACAAAATATTGTAAAAAAATGTACTAGCCGACCGAGTCAGTTTGTATGGGAGGTCCAAAAATAAGGAACATCTTTGCCCAGGGAACATAGGCCGAAATACACTGCTCATCAGAAAAATTGAGACATTGTGCAAGTTTAAATTTTGTAGGGAAAACGTTATCTGAGACATATGTTTATTTTGAAATTGTCTAATTCAGTTCAACAGTGAGTATTGCGAGGTTTCAAAATCCTAATGTCGATATTATACATTCATCTTATTATTTCTATTAAGATTTCATATTTTGTTTGACTATGATTATTTTGTCTCCCATACAAAATTGCCGATCAGCTGATTTGAATTACTATGAGAAGAAGAGATTGGGGGCACTATGTTACATTTGGAATCTGTTCATTTGTTCATCGTCATTTGTTCTGTTCGATACTTACGAAATTGCTTATGATTCGTCCAAAAACCGTAAGATCCATCATGGTGTCTGTGAATATTAATTTCTGGCAATCTTTATTTAGCACTGCTTTATTTTTGACTTATTTATTAGTTATTAAATTTATTTTATAAAATTATATCATATATTTTTGACCGATATTTTCAGACGTTTTTATCTTTATCTGAAATTCAACCTTCACTGCACATTACTTGAAATCGTTGCTAGCGCTGTACCGATAGTTTTAAATAAGACTCCTGCTTATAAGTTAAGTGAAGAAATATTTGTGCCCTTCACCAACTGTCAGCAGCCCGCCTCACTTGCAGGGGCGTCGTCACCTAATACCGTTCGCACTCTTTTCGGCTCAAAATAAGAATGTTGGTGAAAGAATTACGTGCATGCGTGCGAACGATCACATTCCCGCGACAAGGGAAAGCGGCACTCGAGCCTCAAATATCTGCCGCTGGTAGCCAGCGAGCTGGCGACGGCAAAAGTTCTTAACCGGCATAGCCTAGGTTAGGTACAAGTACAAGACGTTCTCATATTTTAACATATCGAGGTTACAGCGGAAGCTTGGGAGTAAATGGTATGGCGTTTGGGTGGTTGTTCAAAAAAAGGCGAGATTGGGCATAGGAGTTATTCTGGGAAAAACGTATCGATCTGTTATGAAATTGTCTAAAACAGCATACATAGCGTAAGATACGTGACAGCCTAGACAAATCGTGCTACGTCCTCTCGCCAGTTACCAGCTCTTCGCCTACAGTCTCTATGAACCAGCGTGTGGCTGAGACGATACCTGTCATTCTGCCACGAAATACTGGTTTTTATCACGAGACACGAAACCAGTAAAAATGATGACGAAAAAGGTCATGACAAAGCATATGGGGGCACATGCAAATTCGTTCGATATATGATAGAAGATAAGAGATCTATTTTACATTCGACGGAATAGTTTTATAGGTTCCAAGGTATTAGGACTGTGCTTGTTTTGCAGAGCTATGGTTTAGCTTTATAAAACGGTGTGGTGCTCAGTGCAAACAAGGCGTAAGACAAAAATAATACAGAAATTGTACAAGGTACAAGGCTTTTTTGCTCAGGCAAGTTTTTTCATTGTGTACAGATAGTAATAATTAATAAACAGATCAAAATTTCAAACTAAAGCATTTAAATGTTATTCTAACCTCCTCAGGAACAAGGGTCGAGCAAAATATGAAAATTAACTCTAATAATCATAGAAAATTGGAGGATCACTGATATTAGTTACTATGGAAAACTAAATTGGAAACCGACACACGGTCGTCACTAATAAAGTGTATATTGTTGTTCAATTTCACGGAATGATAAAAAATACTGTTTTATGATAGCTCTACATATTTCTTAATCACTACTACTTGAGCGATATCTACAAGTTTTTCCTTTTACTCTTGTAATTTTTCGTTAGGGGAACTAAATAAATGTATTTTCCTATGGTAAAATATTGGAGTAAGATGTTTTCTGTGTTTTGTACCTACGTATTTAGGTACTGTTATAATTTGAGATGGTGTTTGAGAGCCGTCAAATATGGCCTATTTAAACGGCCGTACTGTAAGTACTACACCTACTTGAAGGCAAGCGTTACCTGGACCACCACTGAATCCACGGCATTCCCTTGGTCGGGCGGCATCTCGAAGTCCCCTGTGACTTCCAACTTCGTGGTTTCGAAGTTTTCCTGCAGCGCCATTTCTTTCTACTGTGTTTTCTGCACTAATCCAAATCTATCTCTGCTCGGGCGTTAGGTACACTAGTAGATCATTACATTACGAGCACCGTTCAAGGCAAGGTTATAGTATAATCTAAAAACTGCACTGTTTTGTACATCGCGACCGTTCAATCATCGAAATAAATGGCAATGTTGTTTGTGTGCAAGCTATCCTGACGCAGCCGTCTCCAGGGAACACGGAAACGATAACAACTACGGCTGACTATTAAAATTATGAATAACACGCATGACTAAGTTCCAATCCCAAATAATGTCTGCATATGTAAGGCACCAACAAGAAAAGAAATGTAACAGAGCTTATAGTGATTTGTACAAACAGTAGTCCCGTCGTCCACGGGACTATACACATCAAGTTTTTTCCACTGACTACCATCCCCGAATTTTCGATAGCATGTCTATAAAGATGTGTAATCTGCATACATTATTATGAGGCCCGTACGCGAATGCAAATACGATGAGACGAGCCTACATTCGAATCATGAGTTTCTACATTTTTATTGTCTCGTATTTGGCAAGTTAGTGGTACCTACCTACTACCAATTTGTCAATATTACTGTGATAGTTTTACTATTCGGCTAAGTCAACTGGTCTATCTAAATACTTAGCTACATCAGCGGGTTCTGTTCGGTCATCTCTTAGGGTAGTAGATGTCAGTTAATTTCGCAAACTTAGATAACTAAATGAAGTCAATTTTGTCAGACCCTTTGTGTAAGCTCGCGAGTTCGCGAGCAACATATCCTCCAGGTCCTCGTCGTCAAGCCTCGCGAACGCATACCACAGCTGGTTCTCGAAGTGCTCGCGAGCCCCCATTCTCTGCTGCACCTGCAACACCCTCCAGCACCAACCTCCAGGTCTTCGTCATCGGCAGCAGGTGGCTCCAGCCTCGCGAACGCATACCGCAGCTGGTTCTCTGAGCCTCCTTCCTCTGCTGCACCTGCAACACGCTCCAACACCAACCTCCAGGTCCTCGTCGTCAGCAGCGGGTGGCTCCAGCCTCGCGAACGCATACCGCAGCTGGTTCTCTGAGTCTCCTTCCTCTGCTGCACCTGCAACACGCTCCAGCACCAACCTCCAGGTCCTCGTCGTCGGCAGCGGGCGGCTCCAGCCTTGCGAACGCATACCGCAGCTGGTTCTCGAAGTGCTCGCGAGCCTCCTTCCTCTGCTGCACCTGCAACACGCTCCAGCACCAACCTCCAGGTCTTCGTCATCGGCAGCAGGTGGCTCCAGCCTCGCGAACGCATACCGCAGCTGGTTCTCTGAGCCTCCTTCCTCTGCTGCACCTGCAACACGCTCCAGCACCAACCTCCAGGTCGTCGTCGTCTGCAGCAGGTGGGTCCAGCCTCGCGAACGCATACCGCAGCTGGTTCACTGAGCCTCCTTCCTCTGCTGCACCTGCAACACGCTCCAGCACCAACCTCCAGGTCTTCGTCATCAGCAGCAGGTGGCTCCAGCCTCGCGAACGCATACCGCAACTGGTTCTCGAAATGCTCGCGAGCCTCCTTCTTCTCGCGCGCCTGCAGCGCCTGCTTCACCTCCAACACACTCAAGCTCCGCTTCGGCATTTGCAACCCACTAAGGAGTACTTAAACTTCGATTGATAACAAACTCACAGGAGGTCAAGAGCTTTTAATATTTAGAGAGGACAATTAGAATCAAGCCGTAAAGTAACACTCGCCGTATGTAAACAACAAACAAATCTCTATAAGACTTCCACTGGTTATACTTTTATATGTTTAATTTACCAACATTGTACTTTCACAACACAGCATTACCTACACGTTAACCATTTACTGAAAATAGCAAAATAACATTTTAAGTTAAAAATGATATTGCCAAACAGAGTAGTAGCTGTGATGTGTGGTGAGGGGTGCGAGCCGCTATCGACAAAACAAGAGGTGTCGACGTGTTAGTAATTACGCTCCAAGAGTGCAGTGGGCGTATTGACAAAGCACCTATAGAAAAGGTACGTATCTACACTAATATTAGCGATAGCAACCATATTATTGAACATGTCCAAAAAATGTGTGATATCTTTTAGACATAGGAACAAGGTCTCTAATGATATGATTTATATACACACTGAAAATAGTACACCGTTGGCGTTTCAAACTACTTATACTTATTCGAGTGGCCCGCCCAGCGGTTTCACCCGCTGATACTTATGCATTTTCCGTGAAAATCGTATCTTTTCTCGTAAAAAGTCGATTACTACATAGTAACGTACCAGCATCATGATTTTCCTTTTTCTATAAAGCCATTCCAACATCTCTTACAGTTGAGCTAGGTTTCTGGTGTTCCACTCTAGGTACTCCACAACCTCGATATCTAAGTCCCAGCAAAAACGCCTCATAATGCTAAGAAACCTTTACTTTAAAGGCATTACCGTATCTCTTATAGTTTAAATGGGATGCTGGTAGTCATGGACACCGCTAATCCTAAACCGAAAACGGGTATTTTAAACGCTATTTTATAGATAGAGTGATTTCAGAGGAAGGTTAAATTGTCAGTAAATGTCGGAAAAAAGTGTTATTCCTGCAGGCAAACGAATAGCACAGGGTAGGTATTCAAAGGAAGATGGAATACAGAACTCTATTCTTTCTGATTATTTCTTTATTTCGCCACCCACATTAGTACTGCCAAATCATCGTGCAGGAGGAACTGGTTGCTTGGTAGTTCTTTGCGTTCGGTCGGGCGGGACGAAGTAGGGGTCGATGTGGTTCCAGTATATGTGGACGATGTTGTTGATTGTATCCCGGCAGTCCGTCTCCAGGTGGATGAATTGCTTGTGCACGTATATTTGCGTGATGAAGCTTCTTTGCCACTGTTGAAAATATTAACCAAGTTTTATTGCATACGAAGAAAAGTTGTTTCGGAAATCGCTACAGCCTACTAGTGATCAGAACGCGCATTTTTGAAGACGCAGACAAACACAATTAGAAGCAAAGTAGAGCTCCTAGGGCACTATTTTTAAATTTTCGCATGCGATAATCTGCACTTACCTAATTGTGCGCATATTATTACACGTATAAATAAATCTTTCTCTATAAATCGTTCACATATTATACCCCATATCAATTTATACACAAAATTATGGAAAAGTCAGCTTCTAATTGTGCTTGTATCACACGTTCTACAACACAAATCCAACCAAATCGATCCGAACACACACTACACAAATTAATAAATTCGAGTAAGTAGGTACTAGAAAGTGTGATACTTCTGTCGAAACAATTTCAGAAATCACACTTACAGAAATTGCGCACGCGTATTTTACCGAAGTTTTAGTTTCATCGTTTTAAGAATTCAACATTTTGGTCCTAAAGGATATTTTCAGATTTCTCTACAATGGTATGGTGCAATTGATAAAGCTTTAAGAACTATTTTTTAATATCCGCATTAAATAGTATAAAATCAAGTCGCTTTTGGCGTTTCTCTGTCTGTTCTATCGTGAAATCCGTTATTAATGGATAGAGTTATTCAATAGGAAGGTTTTATATGAATAATTTATGCCGAGAAAGCGTAATTTCCTGCGGGAAATGCAACTTATTTCCCGCAGCGGGTGAAATCGCCGACGGGCCGCTGCTAGAGGTACCATTAAAATTAATTATAATTTTAATAAGGAAATAAAACTTACTTTGTCTTCTTCCAAAAGAACTTGTGTTGTGAACAGCTTCCGCATGTCATACATAAGCCTTCGTAATCTATTGAAGTTGTAACCGAGCAGGTACCTTTTATCGTTTCTCACTAGACGCCTTATAGCCATCGCTTCCTTAAGTTTATATCGCAGATGAATGAGATAAGCTAGTATCAAATCGATGAGCATTACTCGTTTTTGATTTTCTTTCTCCCAACTGTTCCACCCCGGGTCCATCTGATCTTGCCAGCCTGTGTAACACTTGCCAAAGCAAGCCACGGAAGATTGACGCCTTGTCATTCTTTTCCTATAATCTTTTATGATATGAGATACGTTCTGTATTTTCTCAGCTATGCTATTATCATTTGGAAAATCGTCTAAAAAGTCTTTTTCCATGGCCATACTGTCGTCAAAGTCTTGAAACATGGCATCTTCTTTGATGGTTTGGTAGGTGTGTTCGAGGTCGAGCATGCCGGGGTGCTCGTGCCGCACGAGGCCGGGCCTGCCGGGCGCCCAGGGCCGCGCCACGCGCACCTCGCCCTCCACAGACTCCTCTTCCTGCTTCTGTAAGGTTTTCTCCATCGGAGGCAATATGAACATTTTCGAAATATCTATGTCTTTGCCATGGCCGTAATACAAGTTATATTCGATTTGCCACGGGTTGAACCATCCTGGCTTTGGAAATAGTCCTGCTGTGGCTAATGACGCTGAAATTATATTTTAATTAAGTACACTTTTTGCTCCAAAATAACTTTATGAGCGATTATATGTAGTAGAGTAGGACATAGGGTTTTCGAATACCCGACCAATTTAGATACCCGGGTATCGGGTACGAATTTTTTAAATACCCGGGTATTACCATTTTAAGTAAAAATGGGTTCGAAATTGAGAAACAAAGATTCAAAAGTTAACTCTATTTATACTTAATTATAATACCTGAATATTAGTTCAGAAAGTGGGAATAATTTAGTAAAATTAGACAAACAAAACCGGTATAAAAATACTTCAGTCAGTCTCACTTTTTATTACTTTCGTTTCCACTTGCTTCTAACAGTTTTCACTTGGGAGTAAGATATTTCTCCATGGTAAAAGCATCTATCTTATACAATTCCAGGATGAAGAAACCTAGCATTCTAAAGATAAAAGAAATCTTACGCGCAGGTTTTGAGGAAATTCGTTACGAACCTACAAAAATACTCCCAGAAAATAATACTATTTGAAAACTAGATATATTAAGTCTATGCTGAGATCAATAGCAGAATCAGTGCTGCAGCTGCAGCATTTGGGAAGCTGCGTTCCAAGGTTTTCTGCTCGCACGACCTTAAACTAGCCATAAAATTTTCTGTATATATGGCGATTGTGCTGCCAAACCTTCTGTACTCTTCCGAGACCTGGAGTGTGTATCGTCACCACATACGCACTTTGGATCGTTTCCATCTCAAATGCCTTCGCACCATCATGAAAATCAGATGGTCCGACCGAGTGCGAAACACCAAAGTTCTAAGACGAGGCAATGTTGGTGGAATTGAAGCCTACTTAATGCGTCGGCAGCTTCGGTGGTGCGGTCACGTATCCCGGATGGTGGATAAGCGTGTGGCGAAGCGCATCTTCTATTCTGAGCTAGAGGAGGGCAAGCGAAAGCATGGCGGTCAACTCCTCCGATTTAAAGATGTTCAGAAGAGACACATAAATGCAATATCGAACCATCTCAATTTGAGGTTTTGGCAGCACAACGGCCAGAATGGCGCGGTCTTGTAAAAAGGCGAATCCGCGACTTTGAGGAGCAGCGTAAAGCAGACCTTGACGCTAAACGCAATGAACTGAAGGCCCGTCCTCCCGCCGCCATTAAATACAATTATATCAATGGCAAACTCACGTGCCCACACTGTGCACGGGACTTTACTGCCAAAATAGGCTACAATAGCCACCTGCGAGCGCATCAGTGCAGACTTGATCAGGAGTAGAAGTGGTCGCCATGGCCGAAACCGGCCGGAAAGATCATCATCATATAAAGTCAATTTGTGTAGAAATCTATATAATATGAATGAAGTCAATTCGTTAAAAGAAACAATACTTTTGAAAATATAAATAAATCCACTTTTTACTCTTTTATTTGTATAACATCAGTCTATATATCTCTTTTTTGAGTACCCGGGTACGCGCGTCGTTTATACCCGGGTATCAAAAGTCTGAAATACCCGGGTATACCCGGACCCGGGTACCCGGGTAGAAAACCCTAGTAGGACATAAAGGATACCCAGTACGAGCAGCAGCAGCGCGGGGTGGCACATCCTCGCGAACCGCGCGCGCTTATCACTTGACAACACTACAAATTACCGACAAAAATGTTATTACAAAGTAATCAAATGAAATAAGTACTTATTTAAGGTGCAGCGATTAAAATCTAATAACTGGAAAATTGTTCATACCAAAATCATGATATGTTAAACGTGCTAACCATAATGTGAATACCATAGCAAGTTTGTTCGTCTACTCGGTGTCTCACATGATAGAGCGACTTGAACATGTATAATTATTAAAAACACAAACCAGACTGCGGTAATTTCAAATAAATTTATATAGGTATTGTGTTTAAAGTCCGACATTTCGAAAGACAGATGTCGAATCAGTGTTAACCATACATTAGGGATCCCATATGGGACGCCCGCACAGCCAGGACTAATAAAGCCATTATTTGCCACTCGTTGTGTTGTGACGAATCCAACGACATCTCGTATATCAGCAATCTCGTCACCATTCGCTCAGCCGGTTGGGCTGTAGTTCATTCATGAAAAGACTTTACTTGTCCTGTCCACATTTAGGGAGGTATACATATCTTCTCTCAAGAAACATAACCCTCCTTCAGAAGCAATCGGTTAAACAAGCAGATGTATCAAAACAAAAACCCGACTACGGTAAATTCTAAGTTGTATTTTGCGATAAAAATCCGCCATGTTGAATTTATGAATTTGTAATAAAGCCAGTGTCCCTATTGTGTCACTCGCACTGCTGAGACGAATCTAATGTCATATGTCAAGATCCGCTCAGCCGGTTCGACTGTAGCCCGTGAAAACGAATTTCTTGTCTACATACATACATACTCTCGAAAAACATTATCCTCCGGCAGTCGTAGTCAGGTAAAAAGGAGAACGTTATCAATTCATCTGGTGTGTTGACCGTTGTTGAAGTCATCAGAACGGGTACTCGTTTTAAGCTCTAAACCTCTTTTCTTCTTTTATTCGAAAGGGAAACGTTGTTCACTTTCATGGGTTTACAATTATTTTCTTAATCCTGATGAAACAAACAGGATTTAGGAAAAATATTTTCTGTCGGATAAGTTTAGATCCAAGTACCTCAGTTTCATAGGCCGGCCATTTGAGGGATCGTGAAGGATTACCAGTAACCCTGCATAAAATAAATCAGCAGATAAAACTAACAAAGATATTAGCGAGACGATGCAACTGCGTATTTACGTTATTTGCGTATTTACGAATTGAAATACAGACGAGTATGTAATTTAGGTACTGCTCGCTTAGAATACATCTTCATCCTAGTACTAAATCTTTTAAAGCATTCGCAATCACATTTAGTGATATTAAAAACGATCTACCACATATGCATTCTCCCAATTAGAATCCTCACCTACGGTGCTCACTGCTCACGTTTTGTCTTTGATGGAAGCTCAAAGGATATGCCAGCGAGTGATTGATTATGCGCAGTATTTGAGGCTGGAGCTGATTGCGCTTTAAGGCACAAATTAATATCTGATTCAGTGTGTAAGCCTTCCCAGAGTTTTTGTTTCAGATCTAACTAAGTACACGTCTCCATCCCTAAAGCATTTCATAAATATCTTAGGACGCCCTTTTACTATTTATTAACACTAACTAGAAGGCACGTTGAGATCTGGTGCTTTGCTATGGTAGAAACCACGAAACCATCTGTAATTTCAGGCACTTATGCCCTCGTATAAAGCCTGTTTTTGTTTTTAACAATTTACTCTTCTGCCATCAGTTTTGGCATCCAACCAGCCATTACTCACCCTGGCTATGTCCTCCTCAGTCAGCTGTTTCGGTTTGGGAGGCTCCGGCTCCTCCATGGTGGTGAGTGGTGACCTTCAACCTTCTCTACATGCGCCCTATCATATATACAACCAAGTCATTCTCACTAACCACTTGTGTCAACTACCAACTTTTTAACAAATAATTTGAATCTGCCTGCATGTAGGTAGGTATAGTTCCAGTTAAGTAACATGCGGCTATAAAGAAATCTGTGACGACATCAATTAACCGGCTTTAATTTGCGACCATGACATTAAATCTAATCTAATATCAGATAAGATAATTATGGGAACGAACAGCTCCCCGAACCCCGAGCAAAAAAGCATCGGCCGGCGTCATGCGGGGGTAAAAAACAACTGGTAGACATTACGGGGACATTTGCAGAGGTTTATTAAAAGAAGGAGAAAGTAAGGCAAATTAGAGCATTACAGTTTATTAATGTAAAATGTAATTCTGGTGGGTCGGTTGTCGGCTGGTCACGACACAGCGGCGACGGGGCCGCCCGGCACCGTGATCGATCCGCCGTGCCGTGCAACATTCTAACAGATAGATTACCTATTCAACCAGATAGATACCAGTGTATCTAGCATAAAACTGAACAGCCTACATAAAACAACTAACATGTATTGGACAGTAGTTGTAAAGTGTGTTTGAACATATACTTGTGAGAAAGAATATAATGTAATAAAAACACTTAGTATTCAGGCATACCTATTTTATTCATATAGTGCCATATCGAGCTAGAGTATATTCGAATAATTACATTTCAAACTAAAACAATAATTAGTAATTAGCTTAACTGTAGTTTGAGACAAATACACAGGGAATGTTATAAAATATTTCCGATAAAAACATGGGCTTGTACTGAAATATGTATAAAACATAGTAGGTATTATCAAAAGTTCATAAGGCACGTTATTTATTTTACGTAAGACACATCAGTCAGATATATCGGTCCGTTAATAATACTCTCTTGATACAAAGAAATAATTGAAATCAATAAATTATTAGCAGCACGGATTGTTTCAATTTGGTCCCAATAGATTGAAGTGATACACTTTGTAGGTATGTATATTGTATATTCGACATTTGGTTATACGGAACAAAAACGGATTTTAAATTAGTGATCATATCATAAATCATATTTCGTGCTTAATATAATCCTATTTTTTATACTGTATTTATTTGTAAAAAATATACAGTAAAGCTATTCTATTACTCATCCGTCTAATCCGCTCCGAATAATCCGTTTTAGATGGAATAGAATTTTCTCAATTTTAGGACTGTTTTCCCATGATTAAAAAGAAGTATTTGCTTAGTAAATAAAGTTAGTTATTTGAAGACATGTTATTGACAACCAGCTCTAAAACTGTCTCCCGCGACAGATTAAGACCCTGTGTACGTGTTAAAATCTGCGCTTTGGCACCTAAACAGTCAGTTACAAACTGTCAGTAATTTATTAAATTTTAGCACCGAATCAGACTTGTTCTCGACAGTCCTACTACATTTATGTTTATCGTTTGTGAAACATATCTGGTATAACTGTTACTGTGTATTGTAGTCTTTATATTCCACATACACTTCATATTTTAGAAGCCCTCTAACTAAAGCACCTCTTTTATATGATCGTTTGAAACTCATATCATCAGGCTTCCTTTATTATGAATAAAAAAATGGGTAGTAATAAAAGCTCCGATAATAAATTCAAAAATGTCCTTATTAAAAATATTATATTTACGGCCTAAAATACTAAACTTCCGACTACTTTTCTCCGACTAAAAATGACAAAACGACCGAATTATATACTTAAATCTCCGACAAAATCATATGACTGTTTATTGCTGTAATACTTTTTTACCATATAAAATTATGTTCTACTGATAACAATGCTTTGTAAATGTTTACCTTTACTTGCCAACTAGTAATTCATCAATTACATTTCATTTTTCATGTACTCTGTGCTAGTTTTACTACAAAGTTATAATTAAATTACTATTGTTGGCGCTTATACAGAAAGTTATAATAAATACAAAAATGTACTACTATAATCATGAATTTTCGTTACTACAGGGAGCAAAGAATAAAATGAAATTCAGTTTATTATAGGTAGCTAAAATATTGTTTAAACAATAGTAAAAAATGTCTTACTTCATTTGTCCTTATGAGCTAAAATAAAGAGTACTTACCTCTTTATTTTAGCTTTTAGTACCTAATCTTAATGATATTTTCACGTTAAAGGTATTCATGGAAATTATAAGAGCAGGTCAGGTCTAGATTTAGAAGGACGACCCTGTTTTCTTTTTTGTCCTATGTGTAGTGGTGTCCTATAGGTTTGCTTCCAAAGGCGGAGTCGCGAGTTTCAGTGTTTACAAATATATTTACTTATTGTAAAACTGTGCGCAAGTGCAGGATCGTCTTCTCCAATCTACATTTTCGGTTCCGTTTATTCGGTATTTTCATCATTATTAGGAGTTAAAAAAATTATTTGGTAACCAACAATAGAAAATTAAATTACTCATTAAAGTCGTAATAGAATGATTATTTTGACATTACCTCTGTTGTCAGTAACCTAGTAATCTTGTCGGAGGTTCAGTATTTTATTCGGAAGTTTAGTTTTGTTATTCGAAGTTTAATATATGGTATTTGATTGTGTTCATAGCTGTTAGTTAAATTTATTTATTTTATTCGGTATGCTTTAGATTTTTTTGTCGGTATTTTATTATAACGCTGGTAAATTAGAATAATAGTCGGACAGAGATAGCTGGAGATTCATTTATTTGTCGGAACCATTATTATTTCCCTAAAAAAATTACGGATAAACACGGATTCTTTACCGCCTTTCTATTTTAGTCATGCATTCTTTTGGATATTTTTTACGGATACGTGTAGCGACCATGATTAAGTGGAAGCCCTTTAAATCATAGCCAAAATAACACTATTTCATTTATGTCTCAATTGATCTAAGAAAGATATTGATTAATTAATAATTCTATTATTGTCATTATATCATAAGAACTATATTCTATTATTATTGTATAAACTAATATAACTAATCTTAATACGATAAATGGTATATAAATTCTATAAACTTCAACTACTTTATCTTTGTACAACATTGTAAATGGTAACTGTAATCGGCATAGCTGATTATTATGTATGATAATATACAAATGGTAATAGATTATACACTCACAGGCACAACTAATCGGCCACCAATCTGTAATGGTATATTTCATGTTGATTAGAAATATAAATATAAAAATATTTATCTACACTTCATACATAATGTTCCTATTACAAATTCGAAAGCAAATGTATAAGCAACTGCTTTACAGCCATTCAGCCTTTAAAAAAAAAATGTCGATATCATAAAGTAAAATGTCGATGTCATAAAGTACTTTTTTCTGACTTTATGATATCGACATTTAGCAGTAAGATAATAAAAAAAAAAACAAATGTCACGACACAATCAAAGAATGGGACGACACTTGAAATTATGAGGACTTATTTATTAATAAATCTTTGCTTCATATCATTTTTCGAATTAAAATTCACCGATAAATGCTATTTAATTCTAAAAGTTGTTCAGTTTTTATGAGCCTCCATTTTAACGTTTAGTTAAAAAGTTACTTATGTATAAAAGTCGTTGAGTTGGTGGTTCAGTAGATAGGCTTGCAATCGCCATAGTGCAGTGCGGAGGTTGGAATTATTTTTCATAGTTTTTCTTGTAGAGTGTAGATAAAATAGTGTATGCAACTGCAAATAATTAGGCTTTAGAATGCTCGTGTCAAACTATTATCTATTAACTATTATTTACTCGGCTGCGCCTCGTGTGATAATCAGACACTCTCATCCTAAAGCCTCTCATTATTAGGCAGTTGCATAAACTACTATTATTTATCTAATAAAATACGAAATGTAAATAGTAATAGATGATAATATAAATTAACTAATTTACAACTTATATTAACTGTAATTATCAATGTTATAAATATTAAAAAGTATTTCATGCTAATGCAGGTGGCCGATTAGTTGTGCCGGTGAGTATATAATATTTCTAAGCTACTTTTCTGACAGCTAGTTTATTTCGTTATGAAAGTCTACTTCGTGGGTAAGGCAGCTCTATTTCTGTCTTAATAGAACAGATGGATTGGATTCATAGACAAATGAAACCTTTGATTGGATTTAATCAAAATTAGTTATGTGCATATTTTTATAATTAAATTATAACACTGTATTTTATTTGTTCAATGAGAAGGACGATGGGTACTGTGTATTTGCAAAGATGAAGACGTATACTGATTATATCCCCGCGCGCCGTTTCTTTAATTTGCTAGCAAGCCAT
>JANFCV010000042.1:3767500-3932124 GCA_024500475.1 Phthorimaea operculella
TCCACTCAGGGTGTTAAGTAAAAGGCGAAGAGTTTTTGACCTCGGCTGAATATTTGTCGACTATAGTCAAACGCATGTTGGCGGTGATACAAGAGTATTCCCAAAGAGGGTTGACGTCAGACAGGCGGCCGGTTATAATATAATTGCGCCAACCCCAACTCATTTGGGACAAGGGCAGGCAGATGATGACGATGAGCGTGGTCATCTACGGAAGCCAACGGCACCCTGCAATCTGTTTGGCGCTCCAACACCACAATATTTTCCAAATAAATGCAGAAAAATGTATTAAAAATTACGCTTGGGAAAAACAGGGCCAACAAGCATTGTCCGCCCAAATGTGTAGGTGCGCATACTCACTTGCGTCGAAGTTAAAGTTGCTACTCACTTGCAGTTGCCGCTGACCGCGTCGCACTGCAGCTGGTTGTCGACCACACCTAGCGGGCTGCAGCTGCAGTGGTCACAGCCGCGTAGTGAAGTTGCTACTCACTTGCAGTGGTCACAGCCGCGTAGTGAAGTTGCTACTCACTTGCAGTTGCCGCTGACCGCGTCGCACTGCAGCTGGTTGTCGACCACACCTAGCGGGCTGCAGCTGCAGTGGTCACAGCCGCGTAGTGAAGTTGCTACTCACTTGCAGTGGTCACAGCCGCGTAGTGAAGTTGCTACTCACTTGCAGTGGTCACAGCCGCGTAGTGAAGTTGCTACTCACTTGCAGTGGTCACAGCCGCGTAGTGAAGTTGCTACTCACTTGCAGTTGCCGCTGACCGCGTCGCACTGCAGCTGGTTGTCGACCACACCTAGCGGGCTGCAGCTGCAGTGGTCACAGCCGCGTAGTGAAGTTGCTACTCACTTGCAGTTGCCGCTGACCGCGTCGCACTGCAGCTGGTTGTCGACCACACCTAGCGGGCTGCAGCTGCAGTGGTCACAGCCGCGTAGTGAAGTTGCTACTCACTTGCAGTGGTCACAGCCGCGTAGTGAAGTTGCTACTCACTTGCAGTTGCCGCTGACCGCGTCGCACTGCAGCTGGTTGTCGACCACACCTAGCGGGCTGCAGCTGCAGTGGTCACAGCCGCGTAGTGAAGTTGCTACTCACTTGCAGTGGTCACAGCCGCGTAGTGAAGTTGCTACTCACTTGCAGTGGTCACAGCCGCGTAGTGAAGTTGCTACTCACTTGCAGTTGCCGCTGACCGCGTCGCACTGCAGCTGGTTGTCGACCACACCTAGCGGGCTGCAGCTGCAGTGGTCACAGCCGCGTAGTGAAGTTGCTACTCACTTGCAGTTGCCGCTGACCGCGTCGCACTGCAGCTGGTTGTCGACCACACCTAGCGGGCTGCAGCTGCAGTGGTCACAGCCGCGTAGTGAAGTTGCTACTCACTTGCAGTGGTCACAGCCGCGTAGTGAAGTTGCTACTCACTTGCAGTTGCCGCTGACCGCGTCGCACTGCAGCTGGTTGTCGACCACACCTAGCGGGCTGCAGCTGCAGTGGTCACAGCCGCGTAGTGAAGTTGCTACTCACTTGCAGTTGCCGCTGACCGCGTCGCACTGCAGCTGGTTGTCGACCACACCTAGCGGGCTGCAGCTGCAGTGGTCACAGCCGCGTAGTGAAGTTGCTACTCACTTGCAGTTGCCGCTGACCGCGTCGCACTGCAGCTGGTTGTCGACCACACCTAGCGGGCTGCAGCTACAGTGGTCACAGCCGCGTAGTGAAGTTGCTACTCACTTGCAGTGGTCACAGCCGCGTAGTGAAGTTGCTACTCACTTGCAGTTGCCGCTGACCGCGTCGCACTGCAGCTGGTTGTCGACCACACCTAGCGGGCTGCAGCTGCAGTGGTCACAGCCGCGTAGTGAAGTTGCTACTCACTTGCAGTTGCCGCTGACCGCGTCGCACTGCAGCTGGTTGTCGACCACACCTAGCGGGCTGCAGCTGCAGTGGTCACAGCCGCGTAGTGAAGTTGCTACTCACTTGCAGTTGCCGCTGACCGCGTCGCACTGCAGCTGGTTGTCGACCACACCTAGCGGGCTGCAGCTGCAGTGGTCACAGCCGCGTAGTGAAGTTGCTACTCACTTGCAGTTGCCGCTGACCGCGTCGCACTGCAGCTGGTTGTCGACCACACCTAGCGGGCTGCAGCTGCAGTGGTCACAGCCGCGTAGTGAAGTTGCTACTCACTTGCAGTGGTCACAGCCGCGTAGTGAAGTTGCTACTCACTTGCAGTTGCCGCTGACCGCGTCGCACTGCAGCTGGTTGTCGACCACACCTAGCGGGCTGCAGCTGCAGTGGTCACAGCCGCGTAGTGAAGTTGCTACTCACTTGCAGTGGTCACAGCCGCGTAGTGAAGTTGCTACTCACTTGCAGTGGTCACAGCCGCGTAGTGAAGTTGCTACTCACTTGCAGTTGCCGCTGACCGCGTCGCTCTGCAGCTGGTTGTCGACCACACCTAGCGGGCTGCAGCTGCAGTGGTCACAGCCGCGTAGTGAAGTTGCTACTCACTTGCAGTGGTCACAGCCGCGTAGTGAAGTTGCTACTCACTTGCAGTTGCCGCTGACCGCGTCGCACTGCAGCTGGTTGTCGACCACACCTAGCGGGCTGCAGCTGCAGTGGTCACAGCCGCGTAGTGAAGTTGCTACTCACTTGCAGTGGTCACAGCCGCGTAGTGAAGTTGCTACTCACTTGCAGTGGTCACAGCCGCGTAGTGAAGTTGCTACTCACTTGCAGTTGCCGCTGACCGCGTCGCACTGCAGCTGGTTGTCGACCACACCTAGCGGGCTGCAGCTGCAGTGGTCACAGCCGCGTAGTGAAGTTGCTACTCACTTGCAGTGGTCACAGCCGCGTAGTGAAGTTGCTACTCACTTGCAGTTGCCGCTGACCGCGTCGCACTGCAGCTGGTTGTCGACCACACCTAGCGGGCTGCAGCTGCAGTGGTCACAGCCGCGTAGTGAAGTTGCTACTCACTTGCAGTGGTCACAGCCGCGTAGTGAAGTTGCTACTCACTTGCAGTTGCCGCTGACCGCGTCGCACTGCAGCTGGTTGTCGACCACACCTAGCGGGCTGCAGCTGCAGTGGTCACAGCCGCGTAGTGAAGTTGCTACTCACTTGCAGTGGTCACAGCCGCGTAGTGAAGTTGCTACTCACTTGCAGTGGTCACAGCCGCGTAGTGAAGTTGCTACTCACTTGCAGTGGTCACAGCCGCGTAGTGAAGTTGCTACTCACTTGCAGTGGTCACAGCCGCGTAGTGAAGTTGCTACTCACTTGCAGTTGCCGCTGACCGCGTCGCACTGCAGCTGGTTGTCGACCACACCTAGCGGGCTGCAGCTACAGTCGTCGCAGCCTCGTAACGGGTCGAAGTTGAAGGTGTACGGTTTGCAGCGGTCGCAGTTCTCGCCCTCCACGTTCGGCGGGCAGATGCAACGACCTGATCAACAAATATTTATCATTTAAAAGTCCAGTCATAAAATAGAGTTTACAGAAGGTTCACTCGACCCTTTTTAGGATTATCGCTATCTTCACTTGTTACATAGCCAGGTTGCTACTGGCAAAAATCTCAAAATATAAGAATAAAAAAACAATCTGATCTGATACAAAAACGTCACATAATTCTGAACCGATTTTAAAGCAAGTAATTATGTTCGTGGCAACCATCTTCTTAGTTACTTTGAGATCCTTTGATATTCAAGCTATTTCCAGTTAAAGTCAGTAAGCGTCAAAATCGTCGCTATTACTGAGTCAGCCATCTGTAAAGGCGCCCCGTGCGCCGTTTCCCTAATTTGTGGTCCAGTTATAATATTTTGCGCATTTCTTACAAAAAAACATATTTTATGCAACAATAAACACAAATCCGCTAAATTCATGTTAGAGCGTATTGGGAACATCTCGGTAATATTCGTTGCGGCGCGAATCACTTGTTGTTGCGAAACAATGTCGCTAAAACAATAAATGTTTCCTAATGAATACGCGCCCTTATTGCAAGGCCCACTGTCAAAGTGTTAATGAATGACGCGACCGACATCTACAAAATAGCACTCTTGAGCGATGTATTGTTTTCCTCAACAAGAATCAGCAATTATTGGTGTGTGGTTAGAATAGAAACGTACCTTCCGGATCACAGATAGCGGTTGAGGGGCAATGGCAGGGCTTGCAGTCAGGGAAACCGTAGTAGCCGGTGCGGCAGGTGTTGCACGTCCTGATAAATCATAAAATTACATAGTTAAATACATACATGACTCGCCTATTCATTACAGGGATGGCAGTGTATGCGGCAGTAGGTAATAAATTTCATATTAGGAAATGGTGTGACGATTTATCATACGTATCAATACAGGGTGTAAGGGACAGCTTTCCGAATATTATTAATTGGTTGCATTCAAACCATGAATCTGAACAAGTTACCATAAGAAAATATTTCAGGAGATGTAATATTTTTTTTACTTACCATAGTAAACGCAGTTAGCTGAACATGATTATATGGGAGACTAATATTTTTTTTACTTCTCCTAAAACATTTTCTTATGGGAAGTTGTTCAGTTTCATGGTTTGAATGCACCCTATCGGTATTCGGAGAATTGTCCCTTACAGTATTGCAAGGCTGTACATTACGTATAGTGTAGTGAGTAACACTGTGAAAAGTGCTATTTAGTTTTCAATTGTCTTACCTTCCAACCACGTTGGGCTTGCAGCGACACTGTCCGCCGAACTGCTCGCACTCCAAGTCCGTAGAACCTTCCACGTCGCAGAAGCATTTCAGAGTGCCACTGTTGTAGTCCGCCGTTATAGAGAACACAGCGTCGCGGCAGAATCCTGTATAGGCAAAAGATAGGTTAAGATAGCTCATAACTAATTTCGTATCTATCGAAAGCAAAACCCAGTTAATTATGCAGAAAGACTAATAAATAACAGAAGAAAGGGATTATAAATAAGTATAAGTGGGAGGGAGAAAGCATGAACGCCTGGTGTATGTAAGACACTTAGTGCGAGTGAGAAAGAATCACCTGCGGACGCCATTTATGTTGCTTCCTTCAGCGCTATCTCCAAGAAACCAGGCGCCGCAATCATCAGCACATAGTCTAGCTATATGTAGCAGCGGGTGAGAGAACAAAATGATCTGCTAGTATGAAGAGATTGTAGAATAACCTCACCAGTTTCATTGGGCGCGATGTAGTAGTGGTTCGCGGCGCATTTGTCGATGAATTCCCTCGTGTAGTCGAGCATGTTGGCTTCCTTCAGCGCCGTCTCCAGGAAGTCGGGCGCCGCAATCATCAGCACATAGTCTAGCTATATGTAGCAGTATGTGAAACCACTTAGCGGACTGTCAGTTTGAAGAGATTGTAGAACAAACTCACCAGTTTCATTGGGCGCGATGTAGTAGTGGTTCGCGGCGCATTTGTCGATGAATTCCCTCGTGTAGTCGAGCATGTTGGCTTCCTTCAGAGCAGTTTCCACGAAATCAGGCGCCGTAATCATCAGCACATAGTCTAGCTATATGCAGCAGCGGGTGAGAGAACTAAATGATCTGCTAGTATGAAGAGATTGTAGAACAAACTCACCAGTTTCATTGGGCGCGATGTAGTAGTGGTTCGCGGCGCACTTGTCGATGAATTCCCTCGTGTAGTCGAGCATGTTCGCTTCCTTTAGCGCAGTTTCTACGAAGTCGGGCGCAGCGATCACTAGCACATAGTCTATCCATACGCCCTTGCTTGAGTTGCCCTGTGAAATAATCATGTAATAATCATAGCGTCAGTTAGGTTTATCGGATCGGTTTTGTCACTGAAAGAGGCGCGCCCATAATGATAATTATTCTGTAACATTCTGTACAGAATCAATGAGAGGGTAAACAGTATAACTACTATAAAATCATTTTAAATTAACAAAACATAACAGAAAATAAAAAAGCTGCAGGAGGTCCTTTTATATTTCCTGTGGTGTTTTGTTATTTCCTCATACAGATATTTCTCTGTAGGTCGAGTTCCTACAAAATGTTACTCCGTAACTTAAACCAGACTGGCAAAGTAGTATTAAGAAGAGAAGACTCTTCGAGCAGGTGATGAAAGGAACAATTGGTGTTGGGTACAAAGATACATACTTACTACCTATCTGTTATATATTTCAGAGAAAATATGCTAAAATTTATGAAAGTTTTTTCTTAATTTAAAAATGCATGAGTGAAGAGTTTTAAGAGTACCAAGCGAAGCTGCGTGGCGAGGGAACTCCTGCCTGCGAAGAGGGGCACGAAGTTAGCGCGGCGACCCTCCACACCTACGCAAGTCGACTGTCCATAGTAAATCGCCCAGACTTTGAAAACTGATTTCACTTTGGGAAATATGTACCTTGAATGTGAGTGTGAAGTTGTCGTTGACGTAGAAGCGGCTGTTGCCGTCGGGCTGCTTGAGCAGTTATACACCCGGAATTGCTGGGGCAGTGCTCCACAAGTTATCTGTACCTTGAATGTGAGTGTGAAGTTGTCGTTGACGTAGAAGCGGCTGTTGCCGTCGGGCTGCTTGAGCAGCGCGCGGCACCCGGAGTTGCTGGGGCAGTGCTCCACAAGTTATCTGTACCTTGAATGTGAGTGTGAAGTTGTCGTTGACGTAAAAGCGGCTGTTGCCGTCGGGCTGCTTGAGCAGTTATACACCCGGAGCTGCTGGGGCAGTGCTCCACAAGTTATCTGTACCTTGAATGTGAGCGTGAAGTTGTCGTTGACGTAGAAGCGGCTGTTGCCGTCGGGCTGCTTGAGCAGTTATACACCCGGAGCTGCTGGGGCAGTGCTCCACAAGTTATCTGTACCTTGAATGTGAGTGTGAAGTTGTCGTTGACGTAGAAGCGGCTGTTGCCGTCGGGCTGCTTGAGCAGCGCGCGGCACCCGGAGTTGCTGGGGCAGTGCTCCACAAGTTATCTGTACCTTGAATGTGAGTGTGAAGTTGTCGTTGACGTAGAAGCGGCTGTTGCCGTCGGGCTGCTTGAGCAGCGCGCGGCACCCGGAGTTGCTGGGGCAGTGCTCCACAAGTTATCTGTACCTTGAATGTGAGTGTGAAGTTGTCGTTGACGTAGAAGCGGCTGTTGCCGTCGGGCTGCTTGAGCAGCGCGCGGCACCCGGAGCTGCTGGGGCAGTGCTCCACAAGTTATCTGTACCTTGAATGTGAGTGAAGTTGTCGTTGACGTAGAAGCGGCTGTTGCCGTCGGGCTGCTTGAGCAGAGCTCGGCACCCGGAGTTGCTGGGGCAGTGCTCCACAAGTTATCTATACCTTGAATGTGAGTGAAGTTGTCGTTGACGTAGAAGCGGCTGTTGCCGTCGGGCTGCTTGAGCAGCGCGCGGCACCCGGAGTTGCTGGGGCAGTGCTCCACAAGTTATCTGTACCTTGAATGTGAGTGTGAAGTTGTCGTTGACGTAGAAGCGGCTGTTGCCGTCGGGCTGCTTGAGCAGTTATACACCCGGAGCTGCTGGGGCAGTGCTCCACAAGTTATCTGTACCTTGAATGTGAGTGTGAAGTTGTCGTTGACGTAGAAGCGGCTGTTGCCGTCGGGCTGCTTGAGCAGTTATACACCCGGAGCTGCTGGGGCAGTGCTCCACAAGTTATCTGTACCGTGAATGTGAGTGTGAAGTTGTCGTTGACGTAGAAGCGGCTGTTGCCGTCGGGCTGCTTGAGCAGTTATACACCCGGAGCTGCTGGGGCAGTGCTCCACAAGTTATCTGTACCTTGAATGTGAGTGTGAAATTGTCGTTGACGTAGAAGCGGCTGTTGCCGTCGGGCTGCTTGAGCAGCGCGCGGCACCCGGAGTTGCTGGGGCAGTGCTCCACAAGTTATCTGTACCTTGAATGTGAGTGTGAAATTGTCGTTGACGTAGAAGCGGCTGTTGCCGTCGGGCTGCTTGAGCAGCGCGCGGCACCCGGAGCTGCTGGGGCAGTGCTCCACAAGTTATCTGTACCTTGAATGTGAGTGTGAAATTGTCGTTGACGTAGAAGCGGCTGTTGCCGTCGGGCTGCTTGAGCAGCGCGCGGCACCCGGAGTTGCTGGGGCAGTGCTCCACGGGCATCGAGCTGGTGAAGTTCGCGGAGTCCACCGAAACAGTTACGTCTATCGAGCTTTCTGTGGTGTGAAAAAGAAAGGGTTTAGTAACAATACATGAAAATTCCTATAACTGGCGCAAATAAAGAACATAAGTTGTCAGTCAAACATATAACATGATGATAGAAAGAAAAAAAATGCAGCTAGTTCGGGATATGTTCTTTATCTGCTCCAGTTATACAAGGGATATTTAGGTATGTATGTTTATGATGACTTTCTGTGAAGTGAAATAATGATCAAAACATATTTGCGAATCCTTCGTAATCATTGAACGCTCGAACGCAGCAAATGTTGCGATCCAAAACTGTCATGGTCAGCATGATGGCTGTTACTTCTTTTTTAACAACAACCAGTGTTGGCAAAATGTTAATCACGATTAACGATTAAAAATTACGATTAAATACTTAATCGCGATTAAGGATTGACGATTAATTAATTTTAATCGGAATCTTGTGATTACGATTAGTTAATTTTAACCGGTTGCGTTAGAGAGAAAGGGTTCATCTGGAGGTAAGGGTTCAACCGGTCATAGGGTTCAACGGGTCGTAAGGGTTCTTCACGTCAATAGGGATTAAACGGGTCTTAACCGTTTTTCGGGTTGTAAATTTTAATTGGGTCGTAAAGTTTGGCATCGGCATCGGCATCGGCTTCGGCTTCGGCATCGGCTTCGGCATCGGCTTCGGCTTCGGCATCGGCTTCGGCTTCGGCATCGGCTTCGGCTTCGGCTTCGGCTTCGGCTTCGGCTTCGGCATCGGCTTCGGCTTCGGCTTCGGCTTCGGCTTCGGCTTCGGCTTCGGCTTCGGCTTCGGCTTCGGCTTCGGCTTCGGCTTCGGCTTCGGCTTCGGCTTCGGCTTCGGCTTCGGCTTTGAACTTTTCGAATTTGAACAACACTTACGACCCAATGAACTTTTACGACCCCGATGAACCCTTACCACCCGAACGACCCTTACCACCCGAACGACAAAATAAAAAAAAATTCAAGTATTGCAAAAGCCGAACAATTCTAAGTATTGATTCATGTACTATCATCATCATCATGTACAGCATCACATCAACCTATCCTTTGATGGATCAACATAACTTACTATACATTCATTATGTTATTTTAATCATTAATCAAATTAACGATTAACGATTGACGAAATTAATCGCGATTACGATTAAATATTTTAATCGCGATTAGTTTAATCACGATTAATTTTAATCGATTAATTTTTCAATCGATTAATTAATCGATTAATAAAATTAATCGATTATGCCAACACTGACAACAACGTTACGAAAACCAAACCGAGACAAGAGTAAAACATATTTCACATACCTCTTATTTTTCTTGGGATTATAAGTTATAAAAAAAATACAAATATTTTAAGAACCAGACCATGAAATTGACCAACTTTTCTCAAAAAACAGAGATCGCAAGATAAAAATTGTAACATAATGTACAGTCAGGACGATAACTTGTAGTGATTCAAGGCGTGTATTCATTGGAGGCAAAACTTTTGTATATGTGCAATGTCGTGGGACTTTATCCCCGAAATATTCCCAATGAATACCCGGACAGCAATGGACTTACCGGGATGGTCAGGCTGGTAGTAATGTTTACAATGTACTTACCGGGATGGTCAGGCTGGTAGTAGTGCACCACGATCATGTACTCGCCGGGCTGGGACACTTTGGACTCGAGCCGCACTGGGCCGGACTCGGGTGTCAGGTACACCACCACGGTGGAGTTGTCCAGGATCCTGGGGCGCGTCTCGCGGTCCCCGCCAGTGCCGGACTCGATTTCCACCTAATGAAAATGTAATCGCAATGATGAAATTAATTATTAAAAAGACTGAGTATACTTCTTCTATCATGTGGGCATTATCTTCTTCTAACCTTATAAGTCAACGAACGACCCAATGAAGCCTGAGTCTTGACATAATGTTATGTTTCGCTTTTTCATCTATTTGATTGTCTATTTTGAAGTCACGTTTTAATCCCGAACTTACGTCCTATCGTATCTTAGTCGCAAGCTTCACAGAATAGACGTGAGACATAAGATGGCATCTGACAAACAAGTGATCGTCGGAGTCGTGAGACGTGCGACATTGCGACGCTAGAAACCATTTCCATTTAAAATGTAGGTATGAAATGTCACATCGATAACGGCTGACGATCGCTTGTCTGACAGATGTCATGTTGCGCGTCTATTCTGTGAAGCTTGCCCCTGTACCTTATGATTGGTTGGTAGAGATAGGTGATATAAGTGTTGTTTACGTCATGTGATTCGTTGGGAACTTGGGTACAACTTCATGACAACAACAACAAATAGATGTGTTAAAAAACAAAAATCCCGACAGCGGTAATTTTGAAGTAGTATTTTGCTGTAAAAATTCGCCATCTTGAATCTATAATTTTTTAATATAGCTAGTGTCACTCGCGCTGCTGAGACGAATTTTACGACACCTCACTTGTCAAAATCCAACTACCCGTTTGGGCTGTAGCCCGTGAAAAATATTTTTCTTGTCCATATACATACATACTTAAATACATACATACTCTCGAAAAACAATTCCTCCTTCTGAGGCAGTCGGGTAAAAAACTCGCTACTTACCTTCTTAGAGTCCGGCGCGGTGCTGAAGACTGCCGGGTCGCACTTCCCGTTGCGTCGCAGGCAGTACGGCCGCGGTGTCAAGTAGTCCAAATGCCACTCCGCCTCGGGGATAGCCACGATCGACTTGATGCCGGCCAGCGTGCTGGGATCTCCCTGTGACAGTACCAAAAACTCGCTACTTACCTTCTTAGAGTCCGGCGCGGTGCTGAAGACTGCCGGGTCGCACTTCCCGTTGCGTCGCAGGCAGTACGGCCGCGGTGTCAAGTAGTCCAAATGCCACTCCGCCTCGGGGATAGCCACGATCGACTTGATGCCGGCCAGCGTGCTGGGATCTCCCTGTGACAGTAACAAAAAACTCGCTACTTACCTTCTTAGAGTCCGGCGCGGTGCTGAAGACTGCCGGGTCGCACTTCCCGTTGCGTCGCAGGCAGTACGGCCGCGGTGTCAAGTAGTCCAAATGCCACTCCGCCTCGGGGATAGCCACGATCGACTTGATGCCGGCCAGCGTGCTGGGATCTCCTGTGACAGTAACAAAAAACTCGCTACTTACCTTCTTAGAGTCCGGCGCGGTGCTGAAGACTGCCGGGTCGCACTTCCCGTTGCGTCGCAGGCAGTACGGCCGCGGTGTCAAGTAGTCCAAATGCCACTCCGCCTCGGGGATAGCCACGATCGACTTGATGCCGGCCAGCGTGCTGGGATCTCCTGTGACAGTAACAAAAACTCGCTACTTACCTTCTTAGAGTCCGGCGCGGTGCTGAAGACTGCCGGGTCGCACTTCCCGTTGCGTCGCAGGCAGTACGGCCGCGGTGTCAAGTAGTCCAAATGCCACTCCGCCTCGGGGATAGCCACGATCGACTTGATGCCGGCCAGCGTGCTGGGATCTCCCTGTGACAGTAACAAAAAACTCGCTACTTACCTTCTTAGAGTCCGGCGCGGTGCTGAAGACTGCCGGGTCGCACTTCCCGTTGCGTCGCAGGCAGTACGGCCGCGGTGTCAAGTAGTCCAAATGCCACTCCGCCTCGGGGATAGCCACGATCGACTTGATGCCGGCCAGCGTGCTGGGATCTCCTGTGACAGTAACAAAAACTCGCTACTTACCTTCTTAGAGTCCGGCGCGGTGCTGAAGACTGCCGGGTCGCACTTCCCGTTGCGTCGCAGGCAGTACGGCCGCGGTGTCAAGTAGTCCAAATGCCACTCCGCCTCGGGGATAGCCACGATCGACTTGATGCCGGCCAGCGTGCTGGGATCTCCTGTGACAGTAACAAAAACTCGCTACTTACCTTCTTAGAGTCCGGCGCGGTGCTGAAGACTGCCGGGTCGCACTTCCCGTTGCGTCGCAGGCAGTACGGCCGCGGTGTCAAGTAGTCCAAATGCCACTCCGCCTCGGGGATAGCCACGATCGACTTGATGCCGGCCAGCGTGCTGGGTTCTCCTGTGACAGTAACAAAAACTCGCTACTTACCTTCTTAGAGTCCGGCGCGGTGCTGAAGACTGCCGGGTCGCACTTCCCGTTGCGTCGCAGGCAGTACGGCCGCGGTGTCAAGTAGTCCAAATGCCACTCCGCCTCGGGGATAGCCACGATCGACTTGATGCCGGCCAGCGTGCTGGGATCTCCCTGTGACAGTAACAAAAAACTCGCTACTTACCTTCTTAGAGTCCGGCGCGGTGCTGAAGACAGCCGGGTCGCACTTCCCGTTGCGTCGCAGGCAGTACGGCCGCGGTGTCAAGTAGTCCAGATGCCACTCCGCCTCGGGGATAGCCACGATCGACTTGATACCAGCCAGCGTGCTGGGTTCTCCCTGTGACAGTAACAATCACGCCACTTACCTTCTTAGAGTCCGGCGCGGTGCTGAAGACGGCCGGGTCGCACTTCCCGTTGCGTCGCAGGCAGTACGGCCGCGGGGTCAAGTAGTCCAAATGCCACTCCGCCTCGGGGATAGCCTCATATAATATGGCCCAGTGTTTCTACTAGTGTGCTTACTATCAATAGTACTGCTGTCGATAGTGTTCAGTTAAAAAAATCCTGTACAATCGATAGGCTTATCGATAGTATCGACAGTTCAAATGATACTACTATCGAAAAGGTGCAATACTCTCCATAATACTTTAGTTAGTAAAATCTTCGATAGATGGCGCAACACCGCGGCAGCCTGTCCCGACAGGATCGAATCAATACTATCGAGAGTTTTTCAATGTTGAGAAACCATACTCTCGATTGTATTGCTGCATTTTGAACTATTCATACTATCGTCAGTTTTTCGATTGTCTACCGATAGTCCGCTATCGAGCGGCAACTCTACTTTTTACGTTATGTGCTTCGTTCGGCCATTTAGCTAAATTAATATAATGTAATTCACCTTCTTAGAGTCCGGCGCGGTGCTGAAGACTGCCGGGTCGCACTTCCCGTTGCGTCGCAGGCAGTACGGTCGCGGGGTCAAGTAGTCCAAATGCCACTCCGCCTCGGGGATAGCCACGATCGACTTGATGCCGGCCAGTGTGCTGGGTTCTCCCTGTGACCGTAACAATAATCACGCCACTTACCTTCTTAGAATCGGGCGCGGTGCTGAAGACAGCCGGGTCGCACTTCCCGTTGCGTCGCAGGCAGTACGGCCGCGGGGTCAAGTAGTCCAAATGCCACTCCGCCTCGGGGATAGCCTCATATAATATGGCCCAGTGTTTCTACTAGTGTGCTTACTATCAATAGTACTGCTGTCGATAGTGTTCAGTTAAAAAAATCCTGTACAATCGATAGGCTTATCGATAGTATCGACAGTTCAAATGATACTACTATCGAAAAGGTGCAATACTCTCCATAATACTTTAGTTAGTAAAATCTTCGATAGATGGCGCAACACCGCGGCAGCCTGTCCCGACAGGATCGAATCAATACTATCGAGAGTTTTTCAATGTTGAGAAACCATACTCTCGATTGTATTGCTGCATTTTGAACTATTCATACTATCGTCAGTTTTTCGATTGTCTACCGATAGTCCGCTATCGAGCGGCAACTCTACTTTTTACGTTATGTGCTTCGTTCGGCCATTTAGCTAAATTAATATAATGTAATTCACCTTCTTAGAGTCCGGCGCGGTGCTGAAGACTGCCGGGTCGCACTTCCCGTTGCGTCGCAGGCAGTACGGTCGCGGGGTCAAGTAGTCCAAATGCCACTCCGCCTCGGGGATAGCCACGATCGACTTGATGCCGGCCAGTGTGCTGGGTTCTCCCTGTGACCGTAACAATAATCACGCCACTTACCTTCTTAGAATCGGGCGCGGTGCTGAAGACAGCCGGGTCGCACTTCCCGTTGCGTCGCAGGCAGTACGGCCGCGGGGTCAAGTAGTCCAAATGCCACTCCGCCTCGGGGATAGCCTCATATAATATGGCCCAGTGTTTCTACTAGTGTGCTTACTATCAATAGTACTGCTGTCGATAGTGTTCAGTTAAAAAAATCCTGTACAATCGATAGGCTTATCGATAGTATCGACAGTTCAAATGATACTACTATCGAAAAGGTGCAATACTCTCCATAATACTTTAGTTAGTAAAATCTTCGATAGATGGCGCAACACCGCGGCAGCCTGTCCCGACAGGATCGAATCAATACTATCGAGAGTTTTTCAATGTTGAGAAACCATACTCTCGATTGTATTGCTGCATTTTGAACTATTCATACTATCGTCAGTTTTTCGATTGTCTACCGATAGTCCGCTATCGAGCGGCAACTCTACTTTTTACGTTATGTGCTTCGTTCGGCCATTTAGCTAAATTAATATAATGTAATTCACCTTCTTAGAGTCCGGCGCGGTGCTGAAGACTGCCGGGTCGCACTTCCCGTTGCGTCGCAGGCAGTACGGTCGCGGGGTCAAGTAGTCCAAATGCCACTCCGCCTCGGGGATAGCCACGATCGACTTGATGCCGGCCAGCGTGCTGGGATCTCCCTGTGACAGTAACAAAAAACTCGCTACTTACCTTCTTAGAGTCCGGCGCGGTGCTGAAGACTGCCGGGTCGCACTTCCCGTTGCGTCGCAGGCAGTACGGCCGCGGTGTCAAGTAGTCCAAATGCCACTCCGCCTCGGGGATAGCCACGATCGACTTGATGCCGGCCAGCGTGCTGGGATCTCCCTGTGACAGTAACAAAAAACTCGCTACTTACCTTCTTAGAGTCCGGCGCGGTGCTGAAGACAGCCGGGTCGCACTTCCCGTTGCGTCGCAGGCAGTACGGCCGCGGTGTCAAGTAGTCCAGATGCCACTCCGCCTCGGGGATAGCCACGATCGACTTGATACCAGCCAGCGTGCTGGGTTCTCCCTGTGACAGTAACAATCACGCCACTTACCTTCTTAGAGTCCGGCGCGGTGCTGAAGACAGCCGGGTCGCACTTCCCGTTGCGTCGCAGGCAGTACGGCCGCGGGGTCAAGTAGTCCAAATGCCACTCCGCCTCGGGGATAGCCTCATATAATATGGCCCAGTGTTTCTACTAGTGTGCTTACTATCAATAGTACTGCTGTCGATAGTGTTCAGTTAAAAAAATCCTGTACAATCGATAGGCTTATCGATAGTATCGACAGTTCAAATGATACTACTATCGAAAAGGTGCAATACTCTCCATAATACTTTAGTTAGTAAAATCTATGATAGATGGCGCAACACCGCGGCAGCCTGTCCCGACAGGATCGAATCAATACTATCGAGAGTTTTTCAATGTTGAGAAACCATACTCTCGATTGTATTGCTGCATTTTGAACTATTCATACTATCGTCAGTTTTTCGATTGTCTACCGATAGTCCGCTATCGAGCGGCAACTCTACTTTTTACGTTATGTGCTTCGTTCGGCCATTTAGCTAAATTAATATAATGTAATTCACCTTCTTAGAGTCCGGCGCGGTGCTGAAGACTGCCGGGTCGCACTTCCCGTTGCGTCGCAGGCAGTACGGTCGCGGGGTCAAGTAGTCCAAATGCCACTCCGCCTCGGGGATAGCCACGATCGACTTGATGCCGGCCAGTGTGCTGGGTTCTCCCTGTGACCGTAACAATAATCACGCCACTTACCTTCTTAGAATCGGGCGCGGTGCTGAAGACAGCCGGGTCGCACTTCCCGTTGCGTCGCAGGCAGTACGGCCGCGGGGTCAAGTAGTCCAAATGCCACTCCGCCTCGGGGATAGCCTCATATAATATGGCCCAGTGTTTCTACTAGTGTGCTTACTATCAATAGTACTGCTGTCGATAGTGTTCAGTTAAAAAAATCCTGTACAATCGATAGGCTTATCGATAGTATCGACAGTTCAAATGATACTACTATCGAAAAGGTGCAATACTCTCCATAATACTTTAGTTAGTAAAATCTTCGATAGATGGCGCAACACCGCGGCAGCCTGTCCCGACAGGATCGAATCAATACTATCGAGAGTTTTTCAATGTTGAGAAACCATACTCTCGATTGTATTGCTGCATTTTGAACTATTCATACTATCGTCAGTTTTTCGATTGTCTACCGATAGTCCGCTATCGAGCGGCAACTCTACTTTTTACGTTATGTGCTTCGTTCGGCCATTTAGCTAAATTAATATAATGTAATTCACCTTCTTAGAGTCCGGCGCGGTGCTGAAGACTGCCGGGTCGCACTTCCCGTTGCGTCGCAGGCAGTACGGTCGCGGGGTCAAGTAGTCCAAATGCCACTCCGCCTCGGGGATAGCCACGATCGACTTGATGCCGGCCAGTGTGCTGGGTTCTCCCTGTGACCGTAACAATAATCACGCCACTTACCTTCTTAGAATCGGGCGCGGTGCTGAAGACAGCCGGGTCGCACTTCCCGTTGCGTCGCAGGCAGTACGGCCGCGGGGTCAAGTAGTCCAAATGCCACTCCGCCTCGGGGATAGCCACGATCGACTTGATGCCAGCCAGCGTGCTGGGTTCTCCCTGTAATCGTAACAAAATATGTTAAACTGAGAATATCGATTCATTTTTCAGTTCCATGGGAATAAAGCTGCTACTTCAAGGAAGGAACTACCTTCCTTGAAGTAGCAGCATCATTCCTCTGCTTTACATTTACCCTTAGGTTTACCTCTGCCTCTTTTTCCTTCAACCTTTCTGTAAGTCATTAATAATGGAGGAATAAAGCTGCTACTTCAAGGAAGGAACTACCTTCCTAGAAAGGTTGAAGGAAAAAGAGGCAGAGGTAAACCTAGACGCACTTACTTAACACAAATTAAGGAAAAAATCAATGTCGTGTGGTATCAGGAGTAGTAGTCGAGTAGATTGAAAATTACTCCACCGACAAATTGAAGAAGAAGATGACTTACAGCCAGAATGACGACATTGTTCGCGTCGTGCACTTGGAAGACAGCTATCCGGTCCAGGTCGTCCAGCACAGCCTGTCTGCAGGGCGAGGTGTAGGGGCACGCATTCAGCCGCACAAAGGCCAGTGTTTCTGCACCGTCACCGCTCTGGAATCGAACCGGGAACTGGGAGCCCGGCGGCGCGAATGGGAATGTAGCGTTTGTGTCCGCCTCCACGAGCTCAGTCGATCTGTGGATGAAGTGCTTTCTTGAGTATCTTTTGGCCGTAAAACGGATCAACTTTGCGTAATCTCGGGCCCATTTCGGAAACCAATTTTTCAGCTATCTCATAAGCTTTTAAAAGTATCAAAAAACGCAGTGGTATAAAAAAAAACTTAAGAATAAACTCTCAGGACTATGCAAAATAATCATGTTAACCAATTTACAAAGTTGATATTTAGAACATTGCAGGCTAAACCAGCTAATTGTTTAGGAGGAATCTTCATGCGGTCGGTCTTGGTTGCTTTCTATGAAAGATAACTGAGGGCGGTCGCCATACAAACGTGTCGAAGACTTGTAGTAGTGAATGGTTGAAAAACTCTGACACCAGGTTTTATCGCAGCGCTCGTCGACTTGGAGACCCAAATGACAGAAAAAGAACAGAGATCGAGTGTGTGTGAAATGCTGACCTGTTGACGGGTGTGACGTATTCGATGAGCAGCACGTAGGGCCCGCTGGGGTCTATCTTGATGTTGTACTTGAGATCCAACTGGTCCATATTTAGTAGCGGGATGTCGGTCGGACCGGCCGACAGTTCTTTCAGTTGCTGCGGGAAAAATACAGAGTAGTAACAGATGTCGCTGAATCGTCGCGAGCATCAAGAGGTTGAAAAATTCACCAGGGTCCGCTTGGCACCGTAGCTCAGTCGGTAGAGCGGTGGAACGGTGATCCACAGTACCGGGTTCAAGTCCCGGCGGTCGCTAGTGAATTTTTCAATTTTCTTATTTTCAATTTATGAAATACAGTTATTTCTTTCAACACGTGTGTAATCTTTCACTCATGATTATGTAATTTTTACTTTTACAAATAAAGAAAGGATATCAACAGTTCGACACATTGTTTTCCAGTAGACGATGTCTGTATCTATTCATTGTGACTTGTCGTGATGACGGTTACACAGGTTACCCTAAACTTCTCATCTCATTTAGTCTACGTCATCATACTGCTAGGGAAAGGCCTCCCTTTAAAAATTCAAAGCTAGGGGAATCGTCCTAAAAAAGCTAGAGGAATCTTCCTCACAAAATATTCAGACAAATTCTACGTTTATTAAAAAAATACATATACATATACAAATACATACGTATATGTCAAATCACACAAGAACCTTAACGAATCATCATCACAAACCTCCTCATCATCAATGTACTGCGTGACGCTGGTCTCCAAGTTGCTGGCGTCGGCTCTAGGTCTATCTGCGAGGCTGGGGTACGCGAACTCGCGGCATAACGCCTTGTCGCCCACTACGCAGGGTTTGTCAACCAGCTTCGTGAGGACGGTCGCTTCGGAGTACGCCTCCGGGATCAGTACGAAGTAGTCCTGGGGAATAACATTTTTATTTGACAGATACTTTTCACACAAAAAATGTTCTTCTTATTTTGACTATAAATAATAAAAAACCGTCTCAATCCTGAAAAAACATTTTCTTAGATTCTTTTTACCATTCTGTTGCTCAATAAGATTAGAAAAGCAAATCGAGTTCTGCATAAAAGATATCGTTTTAAAGGTGCAAGTTTCTTCACGATATTGTTGCTTAATCAGATTAGAAAAGCAAAGCGCGTTCGTAGTATGAAATTATATGGCGCCGCGTTAGAAGTGTACGACAGACGCCTTACAGTAACTACGACTATAACCGCATCGGCTGCACGCATCAATCGCATGGCTGTAATCAGCTGCACCTGACCTGACGAACTTAAAAAGTATCTCGTTTGAATTGGCAGATCACAATCCGTCGTCGCTGATTAAAGTACATATTATTACCCTGTCGTCGACAGAATTCGATTTGGGAGTCTTTACAATAAACTAAAGCAATGTCAAATCAGGTCCTGTCCTGTCGGCAGGGCAAGTGTAGTCGGTATGTAAGCTTACCAGCATGATTTCCTTATTGCTTTTGATGCTGACGGTCCAGTTGCCGGGGTTCATGACGAAGGGCGACGGCGCTAGACCCTTCTCACCTGCCACCGTGATAAGCTGTGGCTGCATCGTTGGACGCAGGTATACGCTGAACCTGTGTTTGATATTAGGGTGTTAGATAGGACAGCTTAGCTACAAGAGAAGTAGACCTTAGTAGGATTGGAAAGAGAGAAAAAGAAGCAGGTAATGTTGATATAAAGGTAAGAGGCGAAACATAGGGACAGTGGCTTTTTGCCATCTTACAAAGCTTTCGTATCGTAGTATCCTAATTTATAAAATGCGGCGCAAAGAAATAAATAAAAATGAAGGCAATTCTTTAGATGAACTTGGTTGCGTTGGTTATACCAGTAGACGTAATTTTTGTTTCTACTTCAAGATTTTGCCACAAGTTTTCACCAGGCCATATGCCTTTCAGTGAGAAAGTTTATGAGTAGGTAGGTATTTTGCTACTTACGTCTGCTGTGTATCGATGACGCTCTCGGGCGTGACGGTGATGGTGGCCACGACCGGGTCCTCCAGCTTGTTGGCGTACTTCAGCACCATGCGGTACAGAGACGACTTCGAGATCTGGATCACGTTGTTCACTTGGTTCTGCAAGGAAATAGATTCAAGTTTATTTATTCATAAACAGTACATAAACTGTGTGCGAATGTACAAAGTAGGGCTTTTTAACAATAGCTCAATTAAAATAAAATAATAATAAACAATCAGAATGAGCAACAAAATAAAAAGTAATAGTAGAAGAATAAATATGAATCATATGCCATTAATATTATTACGAGCCAAACTTTTTCCAATAACCATAAGTACTATTTTCTCCTAAATAATGTCAATATTACAAATTGCTTTGAATTCATTTGTAAATACATTTATGCTCTGAACCGAGTAAGGAATACGAATTTGTCTATCATTAAAACGACGACATTCTATTCTTATGCTTCAATATGTATACTTCAATTTTAAACAGCAGATTTCCTACGTTGTCATAGATTTTTCAGTTAACAACAACACCATAACACTTTTCTTTATTTATGCATTTTTCGGTAGGCTTATCCTGATAGTAATTTGATTTTGATAGTATAATCAGATCTGCAATGTATTTTGCAGTGAGACCGGCCGCGGGCCTAGGCGTACCTGCAGGACGGAGAAGACGACGTAGCCCTTCCAGGAGTACCCCGGGAATACATCCTCTGCATTCCGGTACCGCACCGGCCCGGACTGCGTCATGCCCTCTTCAACCTCGAACTGGAACTGGTGGAGAGTTGGGAAGTAGTGCGCCCTGGGTACAAAATACGATGGTAAGTAAGAGTTGTTTTGAAACTACAATGTAAATATAAAAAAAATAACAGTGTTGAACGCGTGTTTTTATTAATTAAACTTACTTTTATTTTACGCATGAATAAATAATTTTGACCACGTGCTCAATACATGTTTAGTTTGCCACATAATTATTTACCATGAAGCAATAAACCAAATGTTATTTACCTACAACGAAGTATTTAAAAAGAGCACATTAATTTTCATTAATCGTTAATTTGGCTGATTGCGGATATTTGGTAAAATTTCCGAACATGCCGAATAGATAAAATATATCGAACATATAACGAGTATTTTGTTCATGTGTAGTGGTTACCTGATGGGTCGGTCGCAGCGGCGTCCCTCGACGCGCGAGTGGCAGCGACACTGGCCCGTCATCTTGTCGCAGTTGTTGTCGATCTCTGCCTACCCCGCAAGGGATAATGGCGTGATATATGTATGTATGTGGTGGTTACCTGATGGGTCGGTCGCAGCGGCGTCCCTCGACGCGCGAGTGGCAGCGACACTGGCCCGTCATCTTGTCGCAGTTGTTGTCGATCGACCCACCAATGTCGCAGTCGCACTCTGACAGAAAAAATACAATGCTAATAAATTTTATGAAATGAAAATGATAATAATAATGAATGAAGAGGACAATGAATATTTATCTATGCTATTTAATGCCGGAAAGAGAAAAGGGAGGTCTTTGCCCAACAGTAGAACGATGCAGGCTAAGTAAGATAAGATAAGAAGATTTAGCGGTAGCCCTGAAGGTCTCGAGACGCCACGGTTTTTCTAAAGTGTGGAAAAGGTAAGTACAATAGTACAGATTCATGTCATCTGTATACCTTGGCTATTTTTCCTCTAATCAGTGTAGATGTAGAATGTTACAAGAATAAGTAAGAAACGTTTCCTTTTAGTAGTAAGTTTCCTGGTCATTTGCACAACACCCTGCGTTGTTCTCGCCAATTCTCCAGCCAAACGTGGAGAGTATTGCCACACCAGAAAGTTTAAAGAAGACTGTTGTGGTTGAAGTAGAAGTTTCTTACCAGTGCATCCGAACACGTGGTCGCTCTGCAGCCGGTAGTACCCGTCGGCGCACTCGTTGCACTGTCTGTGTGTGACACGCACTGTGTCTACTCACCAGTGCAGCCGAACACGTGGTCGCTCTGCAGCCGGTAGTACCCGTCGGCGCACTCGTTGCACTGTCTGTGTGTGACACGCACTGTGTCTACTCACCAGTGCATCCGAACACGTGGTCGCTCTGCAGCCGGTAGTACCCGTCGGCGCACTCGTTGCACTGTCTGTGTGTGACACGCACTGTGTCTACTCACCAGTGCATCCGAACACGTGGTCGCTCTGCAGCCGGTAGTACCCGTCGGCGCACTCGTTGCACTGTCTGTGTGTGACGCGCACTGTGTCTACTCACCAGTGCATCCGAACACGTGGTCGCTCTGCAGCCGGTAGTACCCGTCGGCGCACTCGTTGCACTGTCTGTGTGTGACACGCACTGTGTCTACTCACCAGTGCATCCGAACACGTGGTCGCTCTGCAGCCGGTAGTACCCGTCGGCGCACTCGTTGCACTGTCTGTGTGTGACACGCACTGTGTCTACTCACCAGTGCAGCCGAACACGTGGTCGCTCTGCAGCCGGTAGTACCCGTCGGCGCACTCGTTGCACTGTCTGTGTGTGACACGCACTGTGTCTACTCACCAGTGCAGCCGAACACGTGGTCGCTCTGCAGCCGGTAGTACCCGTCGGCGCACTCGTTGCACTGTCTGTGTGTGACACGCACTGTGTCTACTCACCAGTGCATCCGAACACGTGGTCGCTCTGCAGCCGGTAGTACCCGTCGGCGCACTCGTTGCACTGTCTGTGTGTGACACGCACTGTGTCTACTCACCAGTGCAGCCGAACACGTGGTCGCTCTGCAGCCGGTAGTACCCGTCGGCGCACTCGTTGCACTGTCTGTGTGTGACACGCACTGTGTCTACTCACCAGTGCATCCGAACACGTGGTCGCTCTGCAGCCGGTAGTACCCGTCGGCGCACTCGTTGCACTGCCGCTCGGTGACATGCATCTTGCACACGCACTGCCCAGTGCGGGTGTTGCACGCGCCGATGCCGCCCAGCGTGCCGGCCAGGTTGCAGTTGCATTCTGTGTGGAAACAAATGTATACAAGTCAGTTGATTTGATTCCTTTTTAACTACCTTCATTTAGGGTCTCCATTTCTTTATCTTCTTCTGAAATGGGGTCATTTACTAGGCCATTATACGACTTCTGGCCTATTTCTGACGTAGAAGAAAGATTGATGCATATCGATGCGAATGCTCAATCGAGGTTAAAACAGATTCGAAATTGAGTATTGCCTTCTTAGTTTGTTCTTGTTAGTATGCAATTAAAGCGAAGAAAGATAAGAAAGTGGCAAATTCAATAAAATTATGAGGTCATTTTAAGGCAATAAACCTTCTTTTAAGTGACTTTAGATAAGCAGGTTGCACGTAGGTTTCACATAAACATAGTACGTGCGCGCTATGAGTATCCTGAAATATGTGCTTTCTTGACACGACAGTCTCATGGGGAATAAGACAAGAAGACACATATTTCAGAATGGTCATGAAACAAACTGTACTTACAAGTAAATAAAACTAAAAGTTGTCGTACCTTCGCATCCGAGTGGGTTGTACTCCTGCAGGTTCCAGAAGAGCGGTCTACAGTCGTTGCAGATGCGTCCTTGCACGCGGTCCTTGCATTGGCACAGCTCACCCGCCGGCACCGACCCACAACCTGTACAGTTTCATAGTTTAAAAATAAGTCTTATAGTGGGAGGACAACTCAAAGTTTTTTGCAGTTGGCGCCAGATACAAAACTACATAACCTAAACCTAAGGCCTAAACGCGGCAATTAGAAGTCAAAAAACTTGACATTGACACATTTTCGACCAGTAAAGGAAAAGTGCCGAAGTGTCAAAAGGGGTCCGTCTTTACCTGGTTGAATATCTTTTGATAAAACATAGTCTACTTTCTTAGGCATCTTTTTAATCGGTTGTCCCATATTTGTGACAAAAAACTTCATTATTTCTTCATTACAATAACAGTCGTATGACGTGGATAACGAGTATCCTAGGAAGTCCAATCACTGATGTCGACTTTCCAAAAAAGGCAAAGAGATTTTCCTGTGAACTGAAGTAGTTTTGCGAATGGGCTTTTTGACTCCTTATTAAACTCACCGCCGAAGGAAGCGATGACTCCTCTCGGGTCGCAGTTGCACTCCTCGCAGATGGGGAAGTTGTAGAAGCTCTCCTTGCACCGGTCGCAAGTGGCGCCCTCGAAGTTGGGGCGGCAGTGGCACATGGTGGGGCGCTAGTGGCACATGGTGGGGCGACAGTGGCACAGAGTGGGGCGGCAGTGGCACATGGTGGGGCGCTAACTATATTACACTCACCACCAAAAGAAGCAATGACTCCTCTCGGGTCGCAGTTGCACTCCTCGCAGATGGGGAAGTTGTAGAAACTCTATTGGGGTGGTAATAAAACATGGTGGGGCGCTAACTATATCACACTCACCGCCGAAGGAAGCGATGACTCCTCTCGGGTCGCAGTTGCACTCCTCGCAGATGGGGAAGTTGTAGAAGCTCTATTGGGGCGGTAATAACACATGGTGGGGCGCTAACTATATCACACTCACCGCCGAAGGAAGCGATGACTCCTCTCGGGTCGCAGTTGCACTCCTCGCAGATGGGGAAGTTGTAGAAGCTCTATTGGGGCGGTAATAACACATGGTGGGGCGCTAACTATATCACACTCACCGCCGAAGGAAGCGATGACTCCTCTCGGGTCGCAGTTGCACTCCTCGCAGATGGGGAAGTTGTAGAAGCTCTATTGGGGCGGTAATAACACATGGTGGGGCGCTAACTATATCACACTCACCGCCGAAGGAAGCGATGACTCCTCTCGGGTCGCAGTTGCACTCCTCGCAGATGGGGAAGTTGTAGAAGCTCTATTGGGGCGGTAATAACACATGGTGGGGCGCTAACTATATCACACTCACCGCCGAAGGAAGCGATGACTCCTCTCGGGTCGCAGTTGCACTCCTCGCAGATGGGGAAGTTGTAGAAGCTCTATTGGGGCGGTAATAACACTTGGTGGGGCGCTAACTATACTTCACTTACCACCGAAGGAAGCGATGACTCCTCTCGGGTCGCAGTTGCACTCCTCGCAGATGGGGAAGTTGTAGAAGCTCTCCTTGCACCGGTCGCAAGTGGCGCCCTCGAAGTTGGGGCGGCAGTGGCACATTGTGGGGCGCTAACTATACTACACTTTTGGGAAAATTTCCAAAATTTTCGCCGCAGGCTGGATTTGAACCAGCGACCTTCGCCATCTGTACTAGCGATGCCTCTACCATCTGGGCTCACTCCAAGCACGTGAATTTAACAAGTATATATTACACTCACCACCGAAGGAAGCGATGACGCCCCTCGGGTCGCAGTTGCACTCCTCGCAGATGGGGAAGTTGTAGAAGCTCTCCTTGCACCGGTCGCAAGTGGCGCCCTCGAAGTTGGGGCGGCAGTGGCATATTCCGTTGTCGTCGCAGGACGCACCCCGCGCGCCCGACGGGTCGCAGTTGCAAGCTAAATCAAAAGCATTCTTATTAATACATATTGAAATGTTAGTGTGTTTTCTCTTACGCGACACCTAAAGAATACACAAACGGCTTTATATGTCGAATGGGAATACGAAACAATAAAAACAAAAAAGGGTTGCCGTTTATTTATTGTAGTGAAAAGATCATTCTTCTTGCTCTTCGAGTGGGACATCAAGTCATCCAACGATCAGTGTTTTTCAAACGCCTACTAATGTACAGCTATTTTAGTTTTGTAGTTTATTCTATTTCAACTCACGCAGACACTCCGGGAACTTGTAGTAGCCGGGCGAGCACTGGTCGCACTGCTTGCCGCCGAAGTTGTGCAGACACGTGCACTGAACAACTCTTGTGTACACTACACGTGCACTATGATACTCACGCAGACACTCCGGGAACTTGTAGTAGCCGGGCGAGCACTGGTCGCACTGCTTGCCGCCGAAGTTGTGCAGACACGTGCACTGAACAACTCTTGTGTACACTACACGTGCACTATGATACTCACGCAGACACTCCGGGAACTTGTAGTAGCCGGGCGAGCACTGGTCGCACTGCTTGCCGCCGAAGTTGTGCAGACACGTGCACTGAACAACTCTTGTGTACACTACACGTGCACTATGATACTCACGCAGACACTCCGGGAACTTGTAGTAGCCGGGCGAGCACTGGTCGCACTGCTTGCCGCCGAAGTTGTGCAGACACGTGCACTGAACAACTCTTGTGTACACTACACGTGCACTATGATACTCACGCAGACACTCCGGGAACTTGTAGTAGCCGGGCGAGCACTGGTCGCACTGCTTGCCGCCGAAGTTGTGCAGACACGTGCACTGAACAACTCTTGTGTACACTACACGTGCACTATGATACTCACGCAGACACTCCGGGAACTTGTAGTAGCCGGGCGAGCACTGGTCGCACTGCTTGCCGCCGAAGTTGTGCAGACACGTGCACTGAACAACTCTTGTGGACACTACACGTGCACTATGATACTCACGCAGACACTCCGGGAACTTGTAGTAGCCGGGCGAGCACTGGTCGCACTGCTTGCCGCCGAAGTTGTGCAGACACGTGCACTGAACAACTCTTGTGGACACTACACGTGCACTATGATACTCACGCAGACACTCCGGGAACTTGTAGTAGCCGGGCGAGCACTGGTCGCACTGCTTGCCGCCGAAGTTGTGCAGACACGTGCACTTGCCGTCCACTGAACAGCTGGTGGACGTGGACCCCGTACGTGAACACTTGCAAGGCACGCAGCTGCGCTCGCGGCCGCGGACCTCCATATAGTACCTGCCCGATTGGAACGAATATTTAACTGATAGTTTTGAGTTGTTAATAACATTAGTAAACACATTTCAACCGGTGATTTTGCAAAGCAACAAACATCATACCATAACAGCAAACATCATCAGTTCTTTACGTAATATTGTACCTCAATTTATATGAAATGTTTTTTGTTCTAGTAGTTTGCTGTGTAAAGTGTCGCAGTCTAATTGAATAAATGTTTTTCAATCTATGTATCAAACATTTAGGAAATATTTTATAACGATGTACTCATATTTCGATCATAAATTTCGATTCGTAGCAGGCTAGTTTACCTCGTGAATAAATACTAGGAAAGACCACAAAGTAAGTGCGGCGGGCTAGTCCATTCTGACCCCAGATCACTTATATATATGTCCCTAAATTCTGACACCCTGGGGTGGCAGAACATTCTGACACCCAAGGATGACAGAAACATTAGTGCATCGCGAGGGTGCATCGTAACTCGAAGATCAAAATAGATCGTGGGATTTCCGTAGGTATGTTAACAGAAGCCATAGACAAACAGATGCATTCAATAGAGGACTCACCCAGATAGACACTGGTCGCACCGCGCGCCTCCGAAGCCGTCCTTACAGATGCACTGCCCGGTGATGTCATCACACACGCGCGCCTGCGTCCCACTGTAGTCGCAGTTGCATTCTGTGTATTTAAATAAATGGAACTCATTTGTGCGAAATTGTAATGCTAAGATTCAATTTACAATAGAGCGGAATAAGTAATTTAATAGTAGGTTGTTGACGAGGACGGAAAATAAAAAGACGGGGAAAATGACTTTGCTAGACTCGACCGCTATAAAGGAATTTCCGAAAATTGCCTTTATAAACATGAGAGTTTCTCGTAAACAGTTAAGTGAAAAGAAAATATTACTTATACATCTAGTCAGACATATCCTTATGTAAAAAATTATTTATAAAAATATTTACATTTCAGTGGCTAACATAGAATAAAGAAGGGAAATCTAAGACAACAAACTCAAAATTCTGAAAAAAGGGCTCAAATCAAACACAATTTTTGAAGTTTTCGTATACTGTATCAAAATGTTAATTTTACTAATAAATAGAAAATATCTTTAAAAACATTATTATCAATGTACTTTTTTCAATTTCATTCATAAATTTAGCTTAACATTACGTTTTCGCTGCCGTATCTTGACTGAATATCTCGCATTTTTAATGGCTCCTGTATGAAAAACTATCCATAGTATAACTTCAGAAAAAAACATATGTTGTGTGAAGATGTATTTAATCAAATGGTAAAGTAATAATTAATTATATTTATTTTGTAATTATTCTAAAAATATCCAAAAATCCCTATATAATTGGTGCAACGACAATCAGAGATTTAGTAGCGCTTGAGCGCTTGCCGAGGTCGGACCTATGTCACTCGTGCTTTTCCCGCCACGCGAAAAAATGACAACAGCTGACGTGACGTTGACCCCTGGGTATTTTATGAAATATAGGGAAATTCTTCAATCATTCTGTAATTTATGAGAGCTAAGAGTAGCACAAGACTGTGAGGAGTGTCGAAATAGAATGGTGGTATAGATACAGTGGGTGGATGTGGGCTGATGAAGATGACGATGATAATGATGATGTGGCTAGCTGTCCAATACTGCCTCAGTCGTTGAAATTTAAACTATTTGAAAACTCTGACCTCAAATCTAATAATTTTTTTTTTGTGCTAAAACGGACTGTATTCAATCACTTCTCGGCGTCTGTCGAGGTACGAAAGAGAGACATTTAGCGCCTTATGTCCAACATACCGGTCGATTTGCACGTTGGCTCCCAGAGCTACATTCATGGCTAAGCAAGAGTCACCGGGACAGAAAAAGGAGTGATCAAAGTTTTGTCTACCTCTAGACCCTCACCTGGACATCACTCTACAAAAGAAAATCTATCGCAAAATTGCATATACGAGCAAGGAAACGCGGAGTTCTACTAATCTGGAGCTCTGTTATTGAATTTTCGCAAGTTTGCTAATGATTGTGCTTGTATCACACGTTCAACTATACTTACCCATTCACACATACCCCTGCAATAAGCAAATTCGAGTAGTATACGTAATACGGGTGGTTATTATATGGTTTTAGAAATTGGATCTTGCTCCAGGACCTTTTACTGAGGGCTGGAACCATTTTGAAAACAACTAGGCGCTAGTTATTGTAAATATAGGATGAAATTTTACTAATGACCGATAGCGAAAATTCAGAACCGGCTAGTGATAAGGAACAACTTTCCCCAAGGAACATAGGTCGAAATACGAAAAAAAATTTTGGGCCTCCCATACAAACTTTCCGATCAGCTGATTTCAGTTACTATGGGAGGTCCAAATTTTTTTTTCGTATTTTGACCTATGTTCCTTGGGGAAAGTTGTTCCTATATTTACAATAACTAGCGCCTAGTTGTTTTCAAAATAGTTCCAGCTAATTTAAACTCAATTAAACAGATAATTTTTTTTGGGCGAACAAATTATTATTTGAGTGACAATTAATTGCATGTTCATCATCTGCCTGCCGTTATCCCAATTCATTTAGGGTCGGCGAAACATGTCTTTTTCTTCCATTCATCTCTATCAGCAGTCAAATCGTCGTTATTTTTCATATCGTCTTTTATACAATCCATCCAAACTTTTTTAGGCCTTCCTCTTCTTCTGCGTCCATCCATACATTCATGTTCATTACTATTTTTGTTACATGCTCTTCATCCCTCCTCATGACATGCCCATATTGGTCATGTTATACCTACTTAAAAACGGGCATATATTTTATTCGCACAAATATCGGGTTGCTTGATCGGGCTTGTAAGTTAGTTGGTCGGGTTGCTCTGGTTAGTCAGGTGGGTTTGATCGGGTTGGTCGGTTCGGGTTTGTCAGGTTAAGATGGTCGGGTTGATTCGGTGGGTGAAAGTGAAAATAAAAAGACGGGGAAAATGACTTTGCTAGACTCGACCGCTATAAAGGAATTTCCGAAAATTGCCTTTATAAACATGAGAGTTTCTCGTAAACAGTTAAGTGAAAAGAAAATATTACTTATACATCTAGTCAGACATATCCTTATGTAAAAAATTATTTATAAAAATATTTACATTTCAGTGGCTAACATAGAATAAAGAAGGGAAATCTAAGACAACAAACTCAAAATTCTGAAAAAAGGGCTCAAATCAAACACAATTTTTGAAGTTTTCGTATACTGTATCAAAATGTTAATTTTACTAATAAATAGAAAATATCTTTAAAAACATTATTATCAATGTACTTTTTTCAATTTCATTCATAAATTTAGCTTAACATTACGTTTTCGCTGCCGTATCTTGACTGAATATCTCGCATTTTTAATGGCTCCTGTATGAAAAACTATCCATAGTATAACTTCAGAAAAAAAACATATGTTGTGTGAAGATGTATTTAATCAAATGGTAAAGTAATAATTAATTATATTTATTTGCATATATTTTATTCGCACAAATATCGGGTTGCTTGATCGGGCTTGTAAGTTAGTTGGTCGGGTTGCTCTGGTTAGTCAGGTGGGTTTGATCGGGTTGGTCGGTTCGGGTTTGTCAGGTTAAGATGGTCGGGTTGATTCGGTGGGTGAAAGTGATAGAAATTTATTTAGCTTCTTCCGCACTAATTATGGCAGGTTATGCTGCTGACTGAACCACACGAACGAGCGCAACTTAATGCAAATGTACTAGCGATGCACTTTACTAATACTGCAATCACCGTTTTACACTTTTGCACGTGTTTCGCAAACTCTGGGCACAGTTTAGCGGACATCCATTCCTATAAAGTTTTACATACCTACTTGTAACAGGGCCGAAGACTGAACGTGTTGGAACAATTAGAAATAATACGACATGGGTGTACTGAAATCATCTTCAACGAGCAGGTGAATGTTTCCTCTTCACCGTTGCTACGAGTTTTTTAGAACAACGAAAGTAGTTAAGCGAAACACGTGTAGAGTGTAAAACGTTAGTTGCAGTGTTGTCGATGTTTCACTTATGAGACTTGTCGTTATATAACAGGCTGCCTGAAACCGACACCGCTTAGCATGCTGTACTCTCTAGCGGTACCTATTGGTCCACTGGACGTTCGGTGAGAATTAGCCTGTGCAGAAGAGATACACAAACAAAAAACTGATCCTCAGCACTCACTACACAGCTACTCAATGCCTCCTGAACGCCTGAAAAGCCGCAGAAGCTTTTTGAGGTGTACGGCTTCTACAGACAGTGTTCCGCAAGAGGCAAGGGAGCAGTTATGGAAAACACGTTGCCTAACTCCATCCGGGTTTATTTCACCGTTCGAGACTCTGCCGCGGGGGCATAAATTACCGTGGTAAACCTGGAAATCGCTCAACCGATTGCGTATTCGGGTTAGCCGGTGCAGAGAAAACATGGTGAAATTTGGCTTCGCCGACAGCAACTGTGGAGCCCTGTCTCAAACTTTGGCACATTTACTGGCTTGCTCTCTGTTACCGGTCACCTACAGTAAAGAAGATATGAACTTGGCGACTGATAATGCCATTGCTGTCGCCAAGTACTGGCAGAACAAAGTCTAGTTAGTAGAAGTGCATCGCTAGTACATAGTACATTTGCATTAAGTTGCGGTCGTACGTGTGGTTCACTTAGCCATCGTAAGTGCGGAAGAAGGTTAACATATTTCTATCACTTTCTTCAAGATGGAGTTCCGCAAAGTAACGCCTGATACTATTAGTCACTTGATTCGGTGGGGTTGGTGAAGTTGGCCGGCTCTTTTGGGTCGGGTTGGTCGGGTGAGTCGCATCGGTCGGGTCCGGGTGGGTCGAGTCGGGTTGGTCGGGTCTGGTTAGTCAGGTCGTGGGTTCGTTAGATGTATTTTATTCACCCACTTCCTTTTTTATGCTCGTTTATTATCTTAGACGCCTACCTATTATTTTAGTCCTCCAGTAATTATTTATGTCACCCACCCAACACCCACTTATTTTTGTTGTCACCAGATTTGGATTTATGTCACCAGCAAATTTTCGGTTTTAAGTCACTCGTGGTTTTCGCCATTGTAATTTTAGCACCACTCGGTATAGTATTACAGTATCCCGAAAATTTATTCTATCCTTAAAAAAGTAAGCATTTATCAGACGGCGCTCGTTACAGAACTATGCTAAGGTTCATCGAATCGTTGAACAACTCGGTGTCCCACTCAAAAAAAGAAGATTACAGTTATTACTAAGTAATAATATGAAATATTTTTGATTGAGTTATATTTATAAAGCTACAGCTAAACTCATGATGATGCCTGGTTCGCCGGTCTCGCATAAAAACGACATCTAATATGCATGTGCCAGTCTCCAATTCCACCTTCACTTATAGAGCGTGCGGAAAGTCATGCCGCTCCCGTATCGGCTTATACAGCCATGAAAAATCTTGCCTAAGACACTGAATAAATCGTCTGCCACAGACTTATGAGGCCAATGATGATGATGATGATGACAGCTAAAATAGTTTTATTGAGAGGCGCGTTTATTGTGGCTGAGTTAGATTCTTAGAGGTTAATAATGCTATTCAAGAGAAGCTCGTCTGCTGTAAGTTACAATGGATCTAATATGAACGTCATTGCTCGCATCTTCGGGCGATGATGTTTGAAACCTTTCGCATTCAGTATAATTGTTAAAATTAAACAATGAAAAAAAGACAAAAACGTGTTTTGTGAAAAAAGTGTCTTATTATAAATTAACATGAAAAGTCGCCAGTTCCCATCTGTTTGTCTTCAAGCAGCATGTTCAATCAGAAAACAAAGCAATTTTATATAATAACTAGGAAGAATTTGATTATAAACTTTAACTTTTATATAATTTTGACTTAAACTAGTGCCTGGTTTTGATTAAAAACCTAATTTTATCATGATTCTGCGACTTATTGATTCATAATAATGTATTAATATAATAAATTGAATTAATATAATAAAAATGAATTCATTTAAGTGCCTATGTCTTTTAACTATTTACCTTAATATTGGTCTCACCATACAATTTAAATCACTATTCAACACTTGATTAGCTATTTGTTATAGGAAAGAGCAACTTATTCTATGATAATGTTACCTTACCTTACGTACACTGCGCTCGCAAATTTGTCTGCCCAGAAGAGTGGCGGGATTAAAATTTACTCCCAATAATTATGTTATCTTGTGGCGAAGATAGTATTATTTAGATGCATTTTATTTGTGGCCATGTTAATAATTCGGTAGCTGTGCTATATTTTTAGAGGCAAAAATGTTAATAAAAAGATGCTTGTTTAATTAGTACCCCTGAAATTAACTACCTATCTAATATTTAGTATCTTCTGCTCACTTACGATTATGAAGGGTGCAATAATCATACAATAGTTGTTCTATCTGTTGCTGTTTACCTTGCTATGTGGTGCCGGCTTAGAACAGCATCACCCCATTCCTATCCGTGGGTGTCGTATAATGCGACTAAGGGATATTCATCCAGGAATGGGCAGTAGCGTTCACTGTAAATTGAACATCTTGCACTGCGCTAGCCAATCCGCTTGCAATACCCTCCAATTAGGGGAGGCCCATGTCCAGCAGTGGACTGTTGTGGTTGTAGTAGTAGTAGTTGTTATATTTAAAAAGATTATACAGATTGGGTACCATACTGCATCATAAACTTCATAGCATTAAAACCACAATAAACCACCAAGAAAGCGCGACGGCGGCGAGGCAGACGACAGCGGGTCAAGATAATTTGGTTCTGGTCGGACGGGTCGCGGGCTGTCATCAAGTCGGCGAATTCCAAAATTCAGCTGGGTAAAATGTCAAATGGGCTCTTAAAGTACTCGCCTGCGGCTCGGACTTCAAACTCTACTCGTCCATCAAAGTCATTTTCTCCGAGGCTTACATATACATAGTGCTTTTCTCAAAAAAATGCTAGGAAATAATAAAGATTTTAATTTATTTTATAGTCATTTGATATAAAAAGTTGTTTTACTGATTACTAAGTCAAGATGTGAATTTGGAGTTATTTTTATTAATTTTGTAATTTCTGAACGATTTCGATATCTTGCCAAAAAAGTTGTATTGGAATCCATTGCAGTTGTGTAAAAAAGAAATCGTTCAGAAATTACAAAATCACAGACAATGTCAAACTTTCTGAATTGTTTTTTTGAAAGAAATTGTCATATTTCCTAGCATGTTTGAGAAAATACAATTATTATCAGGAGGATCTACCTAATATTGGAAAAAATATAATCCTCCAGGCTCCAAAACAGGTTTCCATATGCACACACTCGATCGTGCGCAAAAGGCGCAGAAAATGTCATAGAAGACCATAGGCATATGAACTTTCGCAGCCTCTGGTGGAATATTTTTCAAGTTATTCCAAAAATTGTATACTTAGCACAGGAAGTGTTTTCAAATTGTTGTTGGTTTTAGTATTCGATAATATTAACAAACAAATTATCAATGTACTCGTAAGAAGAGTAAATTTTTGAACGTAATGTTTCATCTTTCACAAAAACCGTGAGACTCACGCCTACACTCCGGGTAGTTGTAGTATCCCGCCTCGCACTCCTCGCAGGTCCTGCCCGCGAACTTGCTCTTGCACGTGCAGTTGCCTGAAACCTTGTCACACACGTCCGACACCGACCCGATTTTGTTGCATTCGCAGTCTGGTAAGATAAAAAAGTTATTAATTGGGGAGAACTAAGTTTAACACAATTGGTGACGAGAACAAGCATATGTATTATGAAACAGAAACTCAATTGCAGTAATTTCGTAGTTATATTTCGCGATAAAAAGCCACCACCTTATTTTTTTAATATAGCTAGTGTTACTCGCGCTGCTGAGACGAATCAAACGACACCAAACACGTCAGATCCGCCCAGCTATTTGGGCTGTAGCCCGTGAAAACGAATTGCTTGTCCACATACATAAACACACAAATACTCTCGAGAAACCTAACCCTATTGAGGCAATCGGGCGAAAACACTATAAAAGATGAAACGTAGAAGTAAGTAGTAAATTTTTTATAGGTAATCTTCTGGCCTCCTTCAAAATATTCATTTATATCTGCCTTAAATACCACACAGTAAATCTGACTACTTACTTTTACATTCGGGTGAGTAGTAGCCATCGCGACATATCTCGCACGACATCCCATCGTAGTTGTACTTGCAAGGGCACTGTAAGAATAAAATATGTACATTAGACAACCATCTATACTAGGGTTGCCAACTATTTTAGTTCCAAATATAGTATTTAACCAAGTCAGAGGTACAAAAAAATAGTAGCTTTACAAAAATATATAGTATCAATTTATTTCTTTTTAGTATTGTCTAGATCCAGCAGCGTCACGTTTAAAAGGTTTTGGCTTTTTGAAAACAATTTTTCTACCAATGATAGGCCTTAACTGTCTGTTTGTGTCGCGAGCGAAGCGAGCTTGACTTTCCACGCTACAAACGGGCGTAGAAGCTAAAATAGCCGCTTTTGGAAAATAAGCTGAAAATGACACGCACGTCTCCCGCGAAGAGTCTAAACAGAAGCTGCCAATGTGTAGCAGGCTAAACGGTACTCATATCGCGAGCAAAGCGAGCTCGACTTTTCACGTTGCAGACGGGCGACGAATCTGTACAATAGTCGCGAGTTCAAAGCAGGCAGACCGGCAGGTAAACATATTGCGAGCGAAGCGAGCTTGACTTTTTACGCTGTAAACAGGTGACGAGGTATTGATTTTAAAATTGGCAAAAATATAGTAGATTTAGCTACTATATATTTGTCCAACAGTATATAGTAGTTACAGCTGAAATATAGTAGAATACTATATTATATAGTAGGGTTGGCAACCCTAATCTATACCTTGTTCACTTTTGGAACTGTCCATACGACAACCTTAAAGGGCGCCATACTCCGGGCCACACGGCGAAGTTACGTCGTGACCACGCGCGTAGAGATGACGTTGTATTGTAGCCGAGGCCGCACATCGCATGCGTATCGCGGTGTACGGTGTCTCATACAACGTCATCTCTACGCACGTAATGACGTCGTTACTACGTGCACGTCACGCATACGAGTCCGGTGTGTGGCGCCCTTTATGGTTAAGTTTTAAACGGTAGTCGTATGGACACTTTCGTACTTAATGATCCGAAGTGAAGGTGAACACTCAGGACCTTTCGCCATCGGTATTTCGGCCACTCATCGCTTTAGCTTAAATGCTGACTAAGTGAATAAGTTATACTGTAATGTGTAGGTATAAGTAGCTTATCGAAGAGGATGAAACTCACAAGAGTTGTCGCAAGACACTCCTGAGACCGATGCCGATTCATAGTCCACCTGATTCATAATCTATACCTTGTGTTCGAACATTGAATTCATAAAATTGGATGCGGTGTTTTGGGCACTGTTTATGACGTTTTACATCACTCTAGTCTGCAGCAATCCTTTGTTACACCACCATACAATTTATACAGGGTGGGCCAAAATAAGTCATCCGATGTGATTTGCCTCCCATTTTTTTATTAGTCATTAAAATTTACTTCTGATTTCTTAAATCAATCTTTTGAAGATTTAAAATTTATGTGATTATGTTTTTAAAAAAGACATTGGTCAAATTGCCACCTCCTGAGTCAAATCAAAAATGGTCTCTAAAAAGCTCCCTTCTCGTGTTAGAACGGCCCCCATTTCTTTTTAAATATGTTAAAATAAGTTTTGTTATCACTGTATAATCCTTCGAAGATGTGAACTCAATGCTGTAAAATAAAAAATAAAGAAAGCAATTAGATGCCAACTCCAGATCTGATGCAAGTTGGTGAAAACCAATCAACAGGATTTGTTTTTTGAAACAGTTGGTCAGATCTCCAGATCTGACAAGGCCAGAATTCACCCAATGGTATTTTTGAAAGCTCAAGATTTACAATTCATAAAACTTTCAAGTCCCTGAAGCCACCACAAACGAAAAAAGAATATGTTCAAGAATGTATGGAAATTAGCATGTTTTAAGTTAAAACGTATGGTAGAGATGCCAATTTGACCTATGTCTTTTTAAAAACATAATCACATACCTAAATTCTACATCTTCGAAAGATTAATTTCCGAAAACAGTAGTCTATTTTAATGTCTAATAAAAAAATGGGAGGTAATTTACATAGGGTGATTACTTTTGGCCCACCTTGTATTTGGTAGTGTGCTTATTAGCCACAAAGGATCGTTAGTTTCATTGGTATACATTACCAAAGAAAACAGTAGGGACTTCGAGTCGTACATCATCATCATTGGCCTCATACGTCTGTGACAGACGATTTATTCAGTGTCTGAGGCAAGATTTTTCATGGCTGTATAGTATAAGACACGGGAGCGGCATGACTTTCCGCACGCTCTACAAGTGAAGGTGGTATTGATTACTGGCATATGCATAGATGTCGTTTTTGCCTTTAGTCGTACTATGAGAAATATAAATAACTAGCTGCCCGTCAGCGGTTTCACCCGCTGCAACCTATTATTCCGCGGGGAAGAAAGCATTATTCGCCAAGAGATGTCGCTGTTAGTTTTCGGCGAAAACTTTTAAAACGCGAATCGGCTCAGTCACGCCACCTATTTCAAAAATATTGGAAAATGCGTGATGCCGTGGGAATGAGACATTTTCCCGTGGTAAAAAGTATCCTATGTGTTATTCCAGATGGCCTTTTATATTTCTGCAAAGTTTCATGTCAATCTAAACAGCCGTTTTTGCGTGATGTCGTAACAAACACACACACAAACATCCGCCTTTATAATATTAGTAGGATAAAACATAGGCACTGACCACTCCGTTGGTGGGCAGGCAGGCCTCGTTGTTGGTGCCGTTGAGGTTGCAGGTGCAGGGCTGGCAGTTGGGGTAGCCGAAGTACCCTCGCGAGCACGCGTCGCAGTTGGGCGCCTGGTACTCCACGCGGCATTCGCACCGCCCGCTGCCCTCCTCGCAGTTGCCGGTCGAGAAGTGCGGGTCGCAGTTGCACGCTACGAACATAGTTTTGGATAGTATAGTTTTCACATGTCTCTTTATAGGGCAGCGAAAGTGAAGCGATCATTTTTGTTGGATTTCTGAATAAGAAAATCCAAAAACTTCCTTGTGACCTATGTTCCTTTGGAAAAGATTTTAAGTCTAAAACTTTCGAGGTTTCACATACTGACTAAAATAGTGAAAACGGATTTCTTAACGTGATATGATTTATATATTTGAAAAATAATAAAAAAAAGGAAATAGTATTTCGTCATTTCACGTTTTAGTAATAACTGTACGGACACTATTGTATTAGTTAGTACGGACAGTATTGCGAACGATCCCATTCAAAACAGTAAGAATCATACATAGGGATTGAAATATCAGTATTTTTTATATCAAGGGTACTTACATAAATTTAGTTTTAATAGTGATCTAATGAATGGCGATTGCTCTACCGACAAGAGCATAACTCTTAAATAACTTAGAAGTCAACACAAAGTGCTGCATTAAACTCACGTTTACACACGTCAATCTCGTCCCACTTCTTGTCGTAGGGGCGGTAGTAGGTGGGTACGCATTTGTTGCAGTTGATGCCTTCGGTGTTGTGTTGGTAGTTCCTTCATTTCATACTAAGTATTGATGATAGTAACCTATATTTATGTCACTACAATTTGCAATTAATAAATAGGTATTATACAAGCTTCGTTAAACTCACGTTTGCACACGTCGATCTCGTCCCACTTCTTGTCGTAGGGTCGGTAGTATGTAGGCACACATTTGTTGCAGTTGATGCCTTCGGTGTTGTGTTGGCAGTTCTTGCAGACGCCGCCGCCCTCGTAGCGCCCGTGGATGTCCAGGGAGAGACGCTTCTCATCCACTTCGGGGTCGTAGCTGCACTCGTTCGAGTGGTTGTGGCAGTTGCACGCTGGGGGAATAAAAAGGGTGTTAGTTTAAATTGGAATTTGTTTCCTACTGGCGACTGCCGATTTTTGGCGTAGGTACGTCGTTTACACGAAACATTTCGATGACACAGTCTCGCGACAATGCCTAAATACAAAAGTTCCCAATGAAGACACATTTATACAATATCACGGGACAAAGTTCCCAAAGAATGTGCGTTTTCATTGGGAACATTTCGGGAACATTGTCCCGGAACATTGTATCATATGCAATATCCCCAATGAATACCCGCCTTGAACTTAACAGAAACACATCAGTTATGCGCCGGCCCTGCCGAGGCGTAGCTGCACCATTTACAGTACAAACGTTTCTCAATGAATGAAAAGTTAAGTACTTTTTGCTTGCCAAATAATTAAGGTTGCTGTCTTCATTGGTAAAAACCAGTGATTCTTTCCGTAGAAACACGCTCGCATTTGGAAGTTTGAAGGCTGCCTTTGGTGCTACTCACGTTCGCAGGAGAAGCGGTCCCAGGTCTGCGAGATCCTCCACTTCTTCTGCTCGTAGCCAGGACAGCATTGGGCGCATTGGGGACCACAAGTATGATGCTGGCAGCGACACACAAGTATATTTGTCTCGCTTTCGGGCGCCGCCGGGTCGCAGGTGTCCGCGTGGCCGTTGCACATGCACCGACCACCGATACTGATGTCCTTTATACTGTAGAAGTACTGGAAGAAACATTTGAAAACAATGTATTCGTATTTTACTATTTAAGTTGATCATACAGTGCTGCCCGCTAAGAAATTCTATTACCTGATTGATTGATTACATTTGACTTGATTTGACATCTATTAAACCTACACCTAAAAGATGACTGTAAGGTAAAAATGGCGCCTATTACACCTGACTTTGGTCAGGTCAAGCAAGAATTGCCAGATCGGTTTAGTAATTTTGTTCATAGAAATAATCTAAAGGTAACCCCCTCGCATCCTATTTAAGATATTTTCACATTAAATATTATTTTATATCTTTACCCGTCTGGTGACAGTGGGATCCTGCCTGGCCACAGACATGAGATGTCCCAACAAGTTCTTGGTCCTGAGCAGGCGCAGTCGCACGTTGGTGGCGCGGGTCCATTCTTGAAGCACCGAAGAGTTGAAGTAGTTGTAGGCGGACGGACGGTATGTCAAAAGGGAGATGGGGATCTGTGGAAATAGAGAAAATATACTATGGAAGAAGCTATCACTCATAGGACCATCAATATGTGTCCGTTTCGAAGCCCATTTTCTTAATTATGGACATATTGACTTCCCTACTTACTATGGGAAGCCCAAACTTCCAAAATATCTTGTCCTTCTTTCGGTTTGTTATACCCTTTTTGTTGCTCCCGGTAGATATGCATTTTTTGTAAATATAATAACACATTCGGAGAGATAAACATCGCGAAATAGAATCATAAATGAATGCACAAAAAAATCAAAGCAAATGTTTCTCACTTCTCCTCCCTCCAAAGGCACAATTTTCGAATATTCCGTGCTGCAGATAACAGAGTCGTCCCTGGTGATGGGCTGAAGACTTTCCTTGCCGAAGTAACGTTCACAATCCCTGTACAAAAAACATGATTGTTAAAATATCGGCACTCAATTTGATCAGTTTTGATGCTCAACTCCAATCGCAGGACAAGTAATTTAAAACTTTCACTGAAAGGGCCGGCGAAATCGCGTCAAAAATTCTGATCTATTTTGCGATTTTGTAGATGGTTAGAAAGTAAAGTTATTCTATAATCGTTAGTTGTATCACCCTGCAAAGTTCACTGAAGACTAAAAATAACCCTGATTATTCAGGCAAAGGGACTTGACGTGCTTGTTGACTTACTGAGGCGAGTCGGAGAAGTATTGCCATGGTTTGAAGGTCTTCCCGTAGTCCGTGGATTTCTCGAGCGCCCAGAGACCCGGCCGCGGCGAGTTGCCCATGCGCACGAACACGTACGCCACGTGGAACTCCTGGTAAAGCAAAAGAAATCAATTAATTAATTACATTTCAGTAAATGTGGCTACGCAATACAGAAAAACAAGACATCTAGACAACAAGGGAATGTTAATGCATTTACGGTGCTATAGGCATTATTATCAGACATCGTGGCTTCGAGATTAAAAATTGGCAAGGTACAACTAAGGCGTCGGTAGCCCAGTGGCAGAGCAGTGGGACACATGTCATTTTTAATAAGTTAAATAATTATTTTCATTTAATTGAAACAAGGTGTAAAACAGGTAGATGAAGCATTTTTAAAAGATAAATCAGACAATGACACTGAAAAGTCGAATGGGAAGTTTTTCTTTTATGACTTTGTAAACCGTTTTTTCACTCACATGGTCTGATAATAGCTAAAATTCATTAAACAGATCAGTTTTAAATAATCTCTACGACATTATGTGCCTTATAAAATTTACCGTACCTTCGTCCCTCCGCCATAAACTTATGTTTATCTTTTTTTTTACCGATTGACGTACTAAACGGCACAGTAATAAATAATTATACATGCGGATAGTAAAAGGCCCTATCAGACGGGACGTAACATTTTTATTATCTCACAACCGACAGCCCACGCTGTCCGGTTAAGTCATGGGTTAAACAGTTGATATGATGTACATTTTTCTCCCTTGTTTTTCAGGGATATTTTATTTATTTATGTTCGCAGTTTAGTATTTCAAGGCAGCTTAAAAACTTTGACATCAGGGCTTATCGGGTCATTAGTCGACTCGGAGGAGTTTAACACCTGTGTAAAGTTCGACAAAAGATAATAAGTACAGAATTCGCGTTGCATTTTTAAGAACAAAGTGATTTAATTTCGCTTGGCAATGAATCATATCAATTATCATTAATTAGCACGACCTTTTCTTGTGATTTAGGTACCTGCCTACTGTTTCACTTTCACAATTTGTTGACTTTGCTAACGGATAACAAATTAGAAGACGCAGTATCATCTTTCAATCGCTATGCAATTACTGCTATCGCTAAAATGCGGTAATTTTATGTATGAAGATATTGGTTGGCACATTTTATTATCCTACGTACGTAAGTAGGTACGTTAGGAACTATTATCTAATGTGTACAATAACTAAGTGTTTGGACGTTAGTAAGATAGCTGACTCCGAGGGGACCGAATAATGATGACGCTACACGGCTACATAACTGTTACAGGAGGTTGTCTCTGAAAACTGCAAATTACGGTGCGATTTTTGAGTTTCAAACTCTATCTTCAAATCCGAAATTCGTCTGGTAGTTCTTTGACCCTACCACGCATTAAAATATTGTCTCCATTGATGTGTTATCTAAACAATCTGTGGTGACGCGTGCATTCCCCAAATCAGGATGAAAGTGTCTATAATTAGCTTGCGCGTGCGATGATCCTAGAGGGTGTCGTAACCGGGGTCAACGCCCTGCACTGTAACTCTGTAAGATATTTCGGTCTACGCGCCGCGTTCCTAATAAATGCATGGCTTGCAACGCCACACACATGTCAGGATATAGGTACGTATTTGTATGAAAAATAAGGTTATGTCACATTTACATTACATAAAAACAAAACGAAAATCTCGAAGTAAATAGTTATTTAAATGTTTGGAAATAGGCATGCTAAATTGATGATTGTTCGCCTTTTAATCATATTATATGTCATATGAGCAAGATATCAACAATAATGTTGCCAATTCGGATCCAATCTGTATCCGCGCAAGTTATAGCTTTTCCTATGCCCATAATATTTTGTACCAATACTATATTAATAAGCCACAAAAACAGTGTTCATTATAAACGTAGAACAATAATACTAATAAAGGAACCACATATTGGGTGGGTATCACATTATTTGCCATTATCGTTCACCTATCCCTACTGTATCGTACGTCAACATACCTAATTTATGACCGATATATTTCGTTCCGGCTGATAATATGAATGACCAAAAATATTCACTACCGGTAACACCTAGGTAAATAGGTCATAGCATAGCCATTAAACATTATAGTACACTATAGTGTTTAGTCGTCTTTTGGTATGTATGAGGTTTGGAGATAGGAGATCAATTAACAAAAACTAAATTAGGGTCTACCGTTCAACGGACCAATTTGGTGTTAGTCAGGAATTTTGCCCATGTATAACAAGGATAGACTGAACTTAAAAACGTCAAATTGGTCAGTTAACAGGTGGACCCCGTGGACCCTACTTTAAAAACGTGATGTAAGAATTATTTAGGCCTACTTATTTCGAGTCAATAAATAGATTTCAGTAGAAGAATTTATGTTATGAGTGGTATAGACCAAACGTTGTTTGGTTCGAATTTCGGCAGTCTGTTGTTGTCTTCTGGATCTACATTCCAGATGCTTCTGTAATCGTGCACCGAAGGTTGCAGCGAGTGTTCTAGCCACTCGTATCACTCTTTCTACTATTCGAATTTATTAAAGTCAAAGGTATGTGTGAATGGATAAGTTTAATAGAACGTGTGACACGAACATAACTAGTAGCAGACTACCGCATACATAAATTCAAAAATCCTGCTTCTTATTTAGAATTTTTTATATCCTGGACGGCTCAAGTAGCGCACAAAGTGATTGTTCTTCATGGCAATGCAATTTCTCGGACCGGTGTATGGAACTACCAAGAAGCTTATAGGTAAACCTACAACCTTTTACCTACAACCTTTTTGGGAACTACATATTAAATGCGGTATGGATCACTGCACGGATACTCTAGTAAAGTACCAGGCCTCGGCATGCGTGGCGAGGACGCCCTCAGGTCAGATGGACTGAAGACTTTTAGATAGCGGCTGGTGGCAATTGGATGACGAAAACGGGAGATCATGCCTGGTCCTGTATCCTGTGGGAGCCTTATGTCCAGCAGTGGAGTGCTATAGTCAAATTAGATGTCATGAAGGTTTGATATTGACTATACCTGTCCCAGGTCGATGGTGAGGTTGACTTCGTTGTATTTCATGCCCCTGGAGAGCGGGGGGCTCTGCCACCAGGTCTCCATGCCGTCCACCGCGTACTCTGGCGGGTGTTTCTTCTGTTCGTTCGTGGCATCGCAGTAGTCGCACACCTACAACGGGAAATGGCATTAGAATATAGTAGTAGGTAAGATCGCTTAAGTGGGAGTTCCCGTTTTTTCCCGAGTTTGGCCCCGCCTTGGAAACGAATCTTTAGGCTATTCTTTAGCTATTCCGAGCCGGGGCCTTGCTAGCATACTTACAAAAAAAAAATGGCAGCCATTTCAAACTTTTTTTATTGGCCAAAATTTTGTTATTTTGTAATAACTCAAAACTGGTAAGTGCTATAAATGAACATTGTATAGAAGAAATGTTACGCGTAAATTTCTGCACAACCTTGCTCTAATAACTTTTTTGATAATCTAATAGTTTGCGAAAAAAACGCTTTAATACATGGCAGTTTTTTCTAAAAACTCACCAAATCTAAAATATGAATTAAGTAGTGAAGTTGGGGATTAAGAATTACTTACTGTGTGGGTAGACCTTGCTACGGTATCCTGACTGATACTTAGTAACAAGCTTTCTGCCCAAAGGTTTTACCCGCTAACATAATTTCAAGTAAACAAGCAAATTTTTTGCCAATTTACACCCTGAGTTGTACCACCTTATGAGATGATTTTCTTAAATTCCTTTCCTGGTGTTAATTCATCCAACCGAAATAACCTCTGCGCAAAATTTCAAGAACCTAGGTCCAGTGGTACTGCCTGTGCATAGATTTACAATTTGTAAAAAAAATATTAAATTTGTTCGTAGTTGCCACATTTTTATTTTTTTGCAATCCCTTGAGGCTGTTTTTTAATAGTTCTGACCCAAGGTCCTGTTAGGTTAGCAAAAAAGAACAAAATGTGGCAACAACGAACAAACTCTACTTTTTTCATACAAATTGTATACCACGCACAGGCAATACTACTGGACCTAGGACCCTGAAATTTTGCACAGAGGTTATTTGAATAATCTTAATTAATTTCAAGAAAGGATTCCAAAAAATTCATCACCTAAGAAAGTAAAACAGAGGACGAAAATTTGTATAAAATTAACTTGTTTACTTCAAAATATATCAGCGGGTAAAACCGCTGGGCGGAAAGCTTGTTACTAAATATCAGGCAGGATATTGTAGCATGGTCTACCCACACAGCGAGTGACTCTTAATCCCCAACTTCACTACTTACTTTATACTTTCTAATTTGTGAGTTTTCAGCAAAAACTGCCATGTTGTGCTACGTTTTTCTCGCAAACTATTGGATTATGAAAAAGTTATTGATAACATTCATATGCAGAAATTTACGCTTAACATATCTTCCATACAATAGTTATTTGTAGCTCTTACCATTTTTGAATTATTACAAAATAACAAAATTTTGCTCAGTGAAAAATTTTTGAAACGGCGGCCATTTTTTTTTGTAAGTAGGCCAGCAAAGTCCCGGTTCGGCATAGGTAAAGAATAGCCTAAAGATTAGTTTCCAAAGCGGAACCGACCTGGAACACGCACGGGAACTCCCAAAATTTTTTTGTATAGAAATTCTAACCTACTATAGAACAAAAGCGAAATATGCCTATTTGTTGCCAAAAGTATACCTTTGTAGTCATCTATCAATAATGAACTTTAAAATATGAAGTAAAATCTCTACATTATGAAATGGCTACAATAGATTCTAAGTATTAAAACTTTTCATATTCTTGTTGTCCCTCAGCCAGCATGCCTCAGTTATTCAATATGATATTCGTAAATTCATCTCCATTTTCAGTTGACACATTGTTTCTCACATTATTTGAAGACTAGAGATATAAAAAATGTGAACAATAATATTCAAAGACATTCAGAGCGCATCCAACACATCCACCCATTCACAATTCCGGAACGAAGCAAAGCAAAAAAAAAAGGGATTCAAATTTTGCTTTTGTGCGGGTCCGAGAGAAACAAAAGAGGTCGTGGTTCGAGATTCCACGGGATCCGGCCGGGATGCGCCCGCGTACATTTGGCGGCCACATGCGCGCAAAAACATCGGGAATCCTCGACGCGCCGAAACCTGCCGAGCTACTCAAATTATGGTGTCTCGTGGCCGGTGCAATTTGTATCGTCAGATTTCGGTATCATGTTCCGATGTATCGCAATGCAACGTAATAATGCGAGTTGATTCGACTCGGATTTCGCCGGCATGTCAACATTTGTCATACGTTACATTTTGTATCTGTAGGGACAAGAGAATGGTCGGACGTACAATGTAGAGTTCCAGAAAAAAATCTGATTGCAGTCTAGTTTTCGGAAGCTAGTTTTAATAAATTATTAGATTAATCAATTCATCATCATGATAAGGGTCATTCATGTATAGAGATAAGCAATATTGAAAAAAATATATTCTATTCAAACGAGTATTATTTACTTAGAAAAAAAATCTATTATCAAAAAGCCCACGCACGCGGCGGCGGCAACTGTGACTTAGATTATTACACCATTACGTCATCTTATCTTCATAAAAGCGCTATGTTATCTAATTATGTTGTTAAGCACAAGATATGAACATTACCTACACGCTATACAAAGGGACACATTGCCAGGAAACTGTTATTCATTGTCAACGACATCTTGAATAGAACTGTAGAGATATTTTATAAGAATTTACTTAATTAACCCATCATTCATCATCGGGTCGTTTAACAACGTAGTGTCCCACACCATATGAATGAAGGTATCATATTTCGACAGCTGATGATCCACTGCAAAAGTCCACTATATGAACCTCTACCTTTTAGGAGATTCTTGCAGAGGAGGTTGTGTAGAGTCTCAACATTATACTTAAAAGTTCAAATCTTCCATCATCATTCATTTTATTTATTTACTAAACTTTATTGCACAGAAAGTACAAACGGCGGGCCTAATGCCACGCGGCATTCTCTACCGACCAACCAAAAGGTAAACTGAGAGAGTCAAAGTCATTCATGTCAGCCATCATATCAATAGATCACAGTCATTCATGCTAATTAAGAAATATCTAAATAATAACGATAATAATGATTTTGTGTGACAGTAAAGTAATGTGTGGCTCCTAACGAGGTCCAAATATTCGGTGTCGCGGGTTGATAAGGCGGTGTAACGGCCCGGCGCGTTATCAGTCACCCCTGAACCCGATATCGCCTCGGGAACCATGAATGGGGGCAAATTTTGTTTGAGAGCTTGATTTTTTTGTTACTATATAATTTAATATCTGTTTAAGTAGAGGTACATGAACGGAAGAAACCTACGCTGCTACTTTGTCGGCAGTGTACCTATTTACACTCAAGTCAAAAGAAGTTAGTATTCTTTGCTTAGATACCGACCTAACCTATACAATACAGCAGCTAAAGTAGTTGGGATTCAATAGAGTTCCTGATGTTTATCCTTATTTCTGCATAATTTGTGTTAGTAATGTAAGTTCCCGGCTAACACTCAGTATATCACCCATATCGAGTTCGGGGTACGAGAGTGAGGCAACGGGACCGGATGATAGTCTTATCAGTAGCGTTGTTGGTGTTATCAGCCGGCCCTACTCGCTACTAGGATGCTGTCGGGATGGGTTACATTTCAAACGGCTACATTAGCAACTGTATTAGGTATAACTTTGAGAGGAAAGGAAGTGACAAGATAACGAACAAAGAATTTCTGAGTTAGGGACTCAGGGCAGATTAAAACAAAACCCATTTACTGCAGAGCTAAAAACTAAATGACTTTCTTTATGCAAAAGGATTCCACGAAGTTGTTACCTCCCAGTTCTAAAACCAGAAGTTTATGCGGCACCGGCGTTTACGGCCGATTTAAACTTTATGGCGAAAACGGACGCACGCTAAACGTTCTATTTTATTTTGAACGGTTTTGTAATCCCTTCCAGACTTCGTCAGCATGCCAACATGTTCACACACAAATCATCATCAAAAAGAAGTCCAGACAATAGTTCAGAACAGCCTTCCAGAAATCGGCACAAACAAAACAAAAATCTTATTTACCTGTCCTTGTATCACGTGTTCATCGTGGTCGGCGATCGCTCCGACAAGCTTGCAGTAGAGCTCGGCCCCCTCGTCCCCGCAGGTCGCTGTGGCGGTGATCTTCTTGCCCAGCGCCAAGTTGAAGTAGGGCGGCGTGAGCACCTCTGCGCGTACGCACGCGACGAATATCAGTAGAAGCGCGGCCCGCGCCATGTTCCGCGCGCCGCCGCTCGCTCACGAATGACTGGCTGGACAACGGGAGCTTGCCACCCCGATGCTTCCCTACTCGACGCGACGACAACATCCTATCCGTTGCTGCGTTAATTCCATTAGTACACTAATCTGTACCTCTATAGCCAGTAGTGGATAACTAATTATTAGCTGTATGCGATGCGGACAGTCAGATGTTGCTATAGTGTAAAGTTTTGTGTAGTGAATGAAGATAAGGGTGGTGTATTGTAATTCAATGTGTAGAAGCGGTAGCAGGTAGAAGATGTTACTATTTTTACTACGCTGTACTGCACTTGGCAAATACAAACAAGCATGCATTATAAAAATCCAGAAATATTGAGTACCTAAGCTACTCTACCACTCTTTTTTACATTCATAATTTTTAGTATCATATACGATTTTTATAGATCTGCCGACACTTTTTGAAATGAAATTCCTCGCTTTTTAACTGTTTGTCTCTACGATTTAAGCTCTGCAAGGGGCTATCAAATCTACACCTAACATGAAATTTCTCGTGTAAAGTAGGGATATCTTAGAACCTAGGTAGGTACGTGGTAGGTACAATAGAATAAAATAATATACGATTCAACAACTTTATTAAAACTAACTCTAGCATCTATTACAATGAATGTTGATATTTCTGTACATCTTCTTTCTTCTCTTTCTGTGGTTTATGCTCTTTCGCGCTGTCCACGCTGCTTTGCCTCCTGAGAGACTTCGCATCTGCACTCTTCGTCTTTTTGCTGGTGCCATTATCTTTTGTATTTTCTTTTCCATTTTTGTTTTCGTTCTTGGAGTGTAACTGTTCGTCGTCGCTCTCTGTCGTGCTGATGGTGATGACCGGGATGACAGATCCAAAGGAGTCGGATTGTTTGGACGTGGTGGAATCAGAAGTCTGGCGTCGCTGGAGTTGCTTCTCATCTTCTTTATACTCCTCTTCTATTGGTGGCACTTCTGGCCTTTCGGGGCGTTTTTCGTTGCGCTCATCCTTGTCGATTTTCACTGTGAGTTTGTCGGCGACTTCTGTTTTGAACTCGACGCTGTTTCGTTTCTTCTGCGTTGGCCTGGTGACGGTGATGTCCTTGAGGCTGAGCACCTCCTTGGGCAGCGCCTCGTGGAAGTCGGTGTTGTCGGTTTCGTCGTCGAAGTTGCTAGGCGATGGCGGGACGTCGTCCGAGACAGACTCCTCGGTCTTTTTGTCGAGAGCCAGCCCGACTATTTTGGCCAATAGACCACCTCCTGTTGAAAATGCTTTTTTGTATTCTGAATAACAATATTGAAATAATGAGATGAGTTATTTAATTATAATATTAGCCGGAACTTTTATTAATGCGTTTGTGTTTTAATACTGACTGTAAAATAAAGGTCTACGTTGTGCCGGCTCAGAATAGCATCACCCCATATCGTGGGTGTCGTAAGAAGCGACTAAGTGATTGACTACACGTCAGTATTGCAATTTTAGACGAAAGGCTGTTAACCTGTCTCTATGATGATACACTGTGTTCTGAATGACTCTCAAACTTTTGTCAGACGTGTACAGCCGTTTACGTACGTTTAAAATAGTATGAAATATAACATTTGCGTGCACTTTTATACCCCACTATATATTTGTTTTTGTTGTTATTTTCATAATACAATGGTCTGCCTTGCCTGGATACTAACAAATTATACTTATTTAGCAGACCACACTTGCTATGGTATATGGGTGCTATTAATTACATTTTATTTTCATTGTTTTATAGAGTTTGCGTGTTTGGTTAGTATTTATAACCGGCATATCGTTTGTAAATAAAGCCAATGGCATTATAAAAAGGCGAGTCAAACGACAAAATATAAAAATAAGTTTTGATTTGAGCACAGAATATATAATAGTACTATTTTGAGTGGCATTCATTGTAGAGAGAATAAATACGAGTTTACTAACGAAATATTACAAAACAAATAGTCCATGCAAAGCCGGAACTCAATATTCCTATTCCCGTGGGTATCATGTAAGAGATATGATCTATTATTAGTATTATACACGTAAATATAATTAGGTAATGAAACAATAGACTCAATTCGCATAGCCTCTTCTTAAACACAATTTGCCATCGACTCGAAAAGAAGAAGAAGAAGAACAAGATATCGACGACGACAGGATGTGCCATTAAGGTTACGAGGTTTTTGAATATCATCATCGATATAATTAAGTCTAAATGATCTACATATCTTCCCGTTACGTTTTTTTTAAAACAAAGAAATGTCCATAGATTAGAAACTCAAGGAAAAATAAATATCCGGCAGGGCATCTCGTCATCATTAAGTTTAAGTCTTACCCATCAAGCATTGGCGACCATTCCCGGGATTGATTCCTTATCTCTAGATGGGCTTAGGTAAGTAACCAGCTTACCAACATTATAACCCTAGATCCTGTCTTGTGGAATTGAGTCTATGAATATACTGCCAGACCTATTTTCCTGGTGGCCTAGATATCTTTGCTGTCCTCGGTCACGGTCTTGCTACATCTCTTAGCAGCCTTTTACGGTCCTACGGGTAGATATGGGGTGATGCTATGCAAAGACAGTTACGCGGCAGAGTGACTATTTTAGACGATTCTCATTTATTCTGGTGCAAGTTCAAAACCTCTTAGAATAAAACCACTTGAGTTTGTAACACACTTAAAACTTCAAAACCTATAAAAAATAAGCATAAGTGGGTGTCCTAGGGGTTGAAATTGAGTATGTTATTGTACCGACTGACCTCGTTTCCTGGTGGGTTTGACAGGCTCGCCCTCCTCCGTCACAGTCTTGCGGTCGTCCGAGTCGATGGACTTTAGCGGGATCGCAGGCAGTGCCTTCTTCCACCTGTAACAATCAGGTTATTTTTCAGTACTACCTGACTCATAGATGAAGGGGACCCGAAATGTTAACATTATTGTTGACATCTTGCTCAAATGTCATGTAATATGAAAAAGACGCAAACTAATAATGTTGCCATTTCGGATCCCTTTCTTCTATGAATCAGATTATAAGTAGATTCTACTGGGTTATTTTTTAGTCAGTGCGCAAACTTTGCAGGGTGTTTCTACTCGTGACTCCGAACAACTTTTATTATGGGACCATCTGCGAAATCGCAAAAAAAAATTGGATGTTCCATAGAAAAATTCATACCTACTCAGCAAAAATGTATGGAACAACCAAAAATTCTTTTTAGATTTCGCAGGTGGCCCCATAGTAAAAGTTGTTCAGAATCACGAGTAGAAACATCCTGCAAAGTTTGGGCACTGACTAAAAAATAACCCTGTATAGTGAATTTCATCAGAAAGTATACAGAAAAACTAAGAACGCTACGTGAATGAAAATTGCTCTACCAACAAGACTCTTTATGAAAATTCTTAAAATAGTAAATTCAGTAATGTAGATAATTGTGGTAGCGGCTAAGAATGCTGCCACCCCAAATACACTCAGAGTGATTCGTAAAAGGGGATGTAGAGTTTTTGACTCGGCTGAATATCTGTCGACTATGGTCAACCGCATGGTGGCGGTGATACCACCCACAATAGCATTCCCACAGAGGGTTGACGTCAGTCAGACGACCGGTCATAAAACATTGCCAAATCATTTTGCGACACGATTTTGGGTTCGAACAAAAGATTTTGCGCTGACCCCACCTGATTGGGATAACGGCAGGAAGATGATGATGAGATAAGTTTACCTGGCAAAGGGAGTGTTATCCAAAGCCGAAGCCGAGCCAGCTCTTCTTGTGTCAGCCAGTTTGAACATCTTACGTCGCTCCTCTGTCCTTTCGCGACGCAGTTGAATCTGAAAAATGAGAAACGCTTTCAATAAAACTATAACAAAAAAACGGGTTTTGAGTTCCTCGAGCGCCAAGTTAAAGTAAGTTGTACTCGTAGGTGTCTAGATGTACCTACCTACTTAACAATAAAAAAAACTGCGTACCTTCAAGTCATTTTGACTTCTCTTAGCGTATTAGTATTCGAGGGCGGAATTCAAACTCTCAGGCAAAAGGTTGAAGATGTTTTAAAGGTGCAGTGCAATAGATAATTCGTACCTTAAGATCATTATTGGCCTCTCTCAGCGAATTCGTCAGCGAAGTCAGGTAGTATATGATGAGATGAGCATCAGCAACACAGCGGTATCACAATAGGCGGCGAAGCTACATATTCCAGGGCGAAATTCACACTCTCAGACAATAGATTGAAAAGGTTATAAGAATGTAAAGAAAGATGTGCTCACCTTAAGGTCATTATTGGCATCTCTCAGCGAATTTGTCAGCGACGTCAGGTAGTATATGATGAGAATCAGTAACACCAGTAGCGGTATCACAATAGCCGGCGAAGCGACGTATTCCAGCGCGAAATTCACACTCATAGGCAATAAGTTGAAGAGGTTATATGATGTAAAGAAAGATATGCTTACCTTAAGGTCGTTATTGGCCTCTCTCAGCGAATTAGTCAGCGACGTCAGGTAGTATATGATAAGTATCAGCAACACTAGTAGAGGTATCACTATTGCCGGCGACGCAACATATTCCAGCGCGAAATAAACACATTCAGGCAATAGGTTGTAGATATCATAAAGATATGCGTACCTTAAGATCATTATTAGCCTCTCTCAGCGAATTTGTCAGTGAAGTCAGGTAGTATATGATGAGAATCAGCAACACCAGTAGCGGTATCACAATAGCCGGCGAAGCGACATATTCCATTGCAAAATTCACACTCTCCGGCAATAGGTTGAAGAGTTATTAAAGGTGTAATGTAATAGAAAGTGCGTACCTTAAGATCATTATTGGCCTCTCTCAGCGAATTAGTCAGCGACGTCAGGCAGTATATGATGAGTATCAGCAACACCAGTAGCGGTATCACTATAGCCGGCGAGGCGACGTATTCCAGCGCGAAATTCACACTCTCAGACAATAGATTGTAGATGTATTAAAGATGCAATAGAAAGATGTGCTTACCTTAAGATCATTATTGGCCTCTCTCAGCGAATTAGTCAGCGAAGTCAGGTATATGATAAGTATCAGCAACACTAGTAGAGGTATCACTATTGCCGGCGACGCTACATATTCCAGCGCGAAATTCACACTCTCAGGCAACAGATTGTAGATATCATAAAGATATGCTTACCTTAAGATCATTATTGGCTTCTCTCAGCGAATTTGTCAGCGATGTCAGGTAGTATATGATGAGTGTCAGCAACACCAGTAGCGGTATCACAATAGCCGAAGCGACATATTCCAGCGCGAAATTCACACTCTCAAGCAATAGATTGTAGATATCATAAAGATGTGATTACTGATTACCTTAAGATCATTATTGGCCTCTCTCAGCGAATTAGTCAGCGAAGTCAGGTAGTATATGATGAGTATCAGCATCACCAATAGAGGTATCACTATAGCGCGCGAAGCGACGTATTCCAGCGCGAAATTGAGACGAAATTCACACTCTCAGGCAATAGGTTTATAAGAGGTTATAAAGATGTAAAGAAGGATGTACGTACCTTAAGATCATTATTGGCCTCTCTCAGCGAATTAGTCAGCGATGTCAGGTAGTATATGATGAGAATCAGCAACACCAATAGAGGTATCACTATTGCAGGCGAAGCCACATATTCCAGGGCGAAATTCACACTCTCAGGCAATAGGTTGAAGATGTTTTAAAGATGTAAAGAAAGATGAGCGTACCTTAAGATCATTATTGGCCTCTCTCAGAGAATTAGTCAGCGACGTCAGGTAGTATATGATGAGTATGAGCAACACCAGTAGAGGTATCACTATTGCTGGCGAGGCGACGTATTCCAGCGCGAAATTTACACTCTCAGGCATTAGGTTGAAGAGGTTATAAGAATGTAAAGAAAGATGTGCTCACCTTAAGGTCATTATTAGCTTCTCTCAGTGAATTAGTCAGCGAAGTCAGGTAGTATATGATAAGTATCAGCAACACCAGAAGAGGTATCACTATTGCCGGCGAGGCAACATATTCCAGCGCGAAATTCACACTCTCAGGCAGCAGATTGTAGAGATTATTCGTGAAGATGTAGTAGATCTTGTCGTACTCGGAGAAGGGGCCGCAGTGCCAAGATGGCTTCACCCACACGATCGTGTAGCCCACAGGCAACACGCACAGGAATAACATGGTCAGCAGTAGGGCTAGGTAGAAGTTGTTGCTTTTCGACACTCTGAACACCACCTACAACAAGAAATATGTGGTACGGATGAATGTATGTAGTAAGATACAGTCACATGGTCACTTTGATAAGTAAAGAGAAGCCAGCCAATAAAATAAATACTTGCAGATTCTAGTAACACAGGTGCTAACAAACATTTATATCCTCTTTATTTTCTTATAGTATAGATAATGTACTCAGCATCGTCCACTGCTGGACCATGGACCTGCCCTTTATGGCGGGATATTTGCCATAACTTTTCACCATGCTTGGCAGGTAGGCTGGCAAGGGCAGTGCAAAGTTTTTCTATTCGGGAACCCTGTTGCCCACCTGATAGCTGATACTAGTGTGTGCTAGTGTAGACAGCTTTGTATGCGAGTTTTTATTTGATATTAACTTATTAATTAATGTTTGGTTTTGTCTTTTTTAAACCGTGATTGGAATCCATCGTAATCTAATCTCCTTACCTCGTGAGGCACGTTGCAGGTCATGACGGCCCAGGAGCGCAGGTACATGAGGATCATCAGCTTGGAGACGTTCAGCACCACCAGCCCCGGCGAGAAGAACATGCCCATCCACACCATGCCCTGAAGAGCAGGAAGTTAATCTCCTTACCTCGTGAGGCACGTTGCAGGTCATGACGGCCCAGGAGCGCAGGTACATGAGGATCATCAGCTTGGAGACGTTCAGCACCACCAGCCCCGGTGAGAAGAACATGCCCATCCACACCATGCCCTGGGGAGCAGGAAGTTATTATACAAGGTATAGAAAAATATCAGCGAATACCTATATCAAAGGATGAGGCAAATCATAAAACGAAATAACTTTGCCCCTGTTACCAATAGATAAAAAAAAAACTTGGACCTCCCATGCAAAACCATAATATGCCGACTGCGTCAGTTGTCAGTCGAGAAAGTTGTTTAGTTTCAATGACTGGTTCGTTGAAATATTGTTTTTTTTTTACCCCATGTAAATGAAAATGGAGAATATTGATATTTTTGGGTTCAATCCGCAATACGTTGTATAGTGGAATAGCGTCTTGGATTCTGAGAGACTTTGCATATGGCCTATTTTAGCAATCATGTCCACTGTAGGTAGTGTAGAGTATTGATTTTCATCAGTATTTTCTACCTATTCAAGAAAATAATTGTAGTAAATGGTAACATAAAAGCACACTTGAAGTTCGATTTCACATTTATTTCGCTAAACATTACAAACATTTATAAATACAGTTCAAATAGACAACATAAGCAGAAAAGGGTGTACCTACAGCACAATGCTGGTTTTAGGCTTATCTCGATAAAAATTAAGATAAAAATTTCTACCATATTAGTACCTGGTTGTTGATCAGGTGGAGAATGTTCTCGGCGATCTTGAAGTCCCCGTACTCCGGGAACTTCTTTTCCAGGTCCCAGCACCAGCAGCCGTTTATGTATTTCTACTATATTAGTACCTGGTTGTTGATGAGGTGCAGAATGTTCTCGGCGATCTTGAAGTCCCCGTACTCCGGGAACTTCTTCTCCAGGTCCCAGCACCAGCAGCCGTTCATGTAGCGCACGAACAGCGCGCGGAAGAAGTCCATGAACAGCGTGCCTAGCTTACCCCTAGTCATACATTTCTACCATACTTGTACCTGGTTGTTGATGAGATGGAGAATGTTCTCGGCGATCTTGAAGTCCCCGTACTCCGGGAACTTCTTCTCCAGGTCCCAGCACCAGCAGCCGTTCATGTAGTTCATGTATTTCTACAAGATTTCTACCATATTAGTACCTGGTTGTTGATGAGGTGGAGAATGTTCTCGGCGATCTTGAAGTCCCCGTACTCCGGGAACTTCTTCTCCAGGTCCCAGCACCAGCAGCCGTTCATGTAGCGCACGAACAGCGCGCGGAAGAAGTCCATGAACAGCGTGCCTAGCAACACGAACACCTGCCAAAACGGACAACTGTCAACTTTACGAAGTATTAGCGAATGTTTAGTGTTATGTTAGGTATGATCTTGGTATGATAGTGTATGCCCCCTTCTGCATAAGAGTATTAATTTCTGGATTTCCCTTCTCCATTTGATCACTTCGGGTTTGGTCAATCCCCAGTATGGTGCGCTTTGTTTCTTTATTCTTCTTCTTCTTTTCGTGTGGGCCACCCGAGTTCTCTAACGACCCGATACACCCTTGTGCCAGAGTTCTTTCATTTTTTAAATGTTACATCACTGTATCAACAAAAAGGTTTCTTGGTACCGAAATGTCAAAGTAATAAAATGTCACGAGGCTATTGGCTCTGCACGTAAATCTGAACAAGTACTGTTGGAGGAGTTATGAAAAATCGCTAGTCAGTTCTCCATACAGATTGACATCAACGTACAGCTTGCGATTCTCTAAAAAAAATAGTAATATCGTGATAAACTTACCAAGTCCATCATGGTGAGTTTCACTAGCTCCTGCCCGAACATAGTTTCCCAGCACAACTTCAGTAGATTCTTCTTCGTTTTCGTCGTCAAATTGTACTGATTGTACACTTTGCTCTCATACTCGACCGTGTACACGATGTCCACCATCGTTATGTTCATCTCCATGTGTTGCACTATACATTCAGTGACGTAGCAAGTTTTCTCTACTACTGAACAGTTTGAGATTTTAAACACCTGAGTCACGTTTCTGCCATCGCAAGTTATAGTGCAATTGAAGGATATGTTTGGACAAGAAGCCGTCGAATCGATTGCTATAGTCGACACGCCTGTGTCTGTTACTGTGTTCATGGACGAGTCTGTTTCCGTATTGAAAGATTCTGTCACTTCATATGTGGTTGATGGCGTAACTGGATTAGAAAATGTGGTCGGAGAACTAGCTTTAGTAGTAGTTGTATCTATAATAGTACTTTCGATCGAAGTCTCGCTGTTTGCAAGTGTAGTGGTATCTAATTCTGAGTAAGGAGTACTTTCAGTCTTAGTGATATATTCTGTGATAGCAGAAATTGTCATTTCTGATGTTGTCGAGGTTTCATCTTCGTCTGAGGAAGTAAACTCACTTTCTGTGGTATCACTATTAGAAAAACTGGAAACGTTTTCGCTGGAAGAAAAGTAGTCTTGCGAATAAGTGCTGGTACTAGATTCAGATGTTTCGTAATCTAAAGTAATACTCGTAATGTTGTCATTGTCAAGGTTAAGTTCAGTTGAAAATGTGGAACTCTTGTCACTATTCTCATTCTCTAAAGTGGTTTCTATGCTGGATTCTTCGTCGTAATATGACACTGGATCGTTGTCGTTTTCGAAGCTCTCTGATGTGTCTATGATCGGATAGTTCTCTTCGAGTTCCCTTTGTCGTTTCTTTATCGGATCTTCAGTTGTTGTTTGGACATCTTCAGTTGTTTCTGCTAGATTTTCGACAGTTGTTAGTACCATTTGCGTATTCATGTCTTCAGCTGTCGTCAGGACATCATTTGTTGTTTCTGCTACATTTTCAGTTGTAGGTTCAACATTTTCATATTTTTCTGATAGGTGACTAGTAGTTGTTTCAAAATCGACAGATTTTTCAGTTGAATATTTAGGAGTTATTACAACGTATTCAGATTTTTTAGTTGAGTCTCCAGGAGTTATTACAGCGTATTCGATTTTTTCTACAAGGTTCTGAGGCAACAGATTTTTTTCAGTGATATCTTTATCTGCTCCATATCGTGCAAGATTAGGTGTTTTTACTTTTATTGGCAAAGAAGTCATTGTTGTTTTTGTATCCACCTTCACTTTATTATCTTTAGATGGCGTATATTTTCTTGTCATCTTCAGTATTTTGGGTTTGAGGGAAGACGGCGTCGTGGTAATTGGTATGACTGAGGCGATGTAGCTAGCCGAAGGGGTAGTTGATTGAGTAGTGAGATCGGTGGGTATGGTGTGCAGAAGGCACGGTTCACACGCGATGACTCGTTCCGTACATATTGTCGGTACATTGTGAGCTAGGGTTTCGTTGAATAGCAACGTGCTGTTGGAAGGTATGGTCGCGTTGACGGTCAGTGTTGGTTTTAAGCCGTCCAGCTGAGTGCTCATGTGCTGGATCTTACTGAACAGCGCGAACATCAACGAGTATAAGTTCAGAAGGTTCAGCAACATTATTCTGTGGACAACGAGGGGTAATTACAAGCTTTGACTAAAGTAGATTTGCCAAGCAAAGAGTCGTGATCAAGAAGAGTTAAAAGACAAGTGGATAGCCCAACTGTAAAATGGTTCAACGCTCCTGCTTACCTAGCGAGTTGCAGCCGCAGCTGCTTCCTGGGGTGGTAGTGCTCCAGAAAGCCCAGTGCTTCGAAGAATACAGGAAAGATGATGGAGATGCCCGTCACCACAGTGGAAGACTCGTTCTCGGTCCACCAGCTCCTGGGTAGGTAGGTATAGCCCTCGTTTAAATTATCGATATCGATTCTAGTTTGAGTGAGATTTCAGGGTCAAATAAACCCGGAAGGATAAAGACACCAATCATGTTTCTTGAGCACGAAGACATTATGTTACTTAATTTTACAAAATCTTCTGGAATATTAACTTCACTGTCTTGACTGATTGTTAATTTCTTCGTTACATTTGCTCTTCCGCATTTAATGTTAATTTACCATCGCATTATTACTGTACCTCGGCTTGTTTTCTTCCTCGGGCCGGGTGACGACGGTGACGACGGCGTAGGCCGACACCACCAACAGAATCACCACGCATACGTTCACCAACGCTCTCAGGGAGATTATGCGCCAACTGAAAGCGATCGTAGTTGTCATGTGATTCGATCATAATGAACAAATAAACAATCAACAGTGTAAAAAATACCTGTAAATATTTCAAGGGATTATCCAGTTCATATCACTGCACAATTTTTCCCAAGCACCATAGGCAGAAATATGAAAATTGTGCAAGCGTATTTCCCAAATTGTAAGCGAAGTGAAATTTGTGAGGAAACAGAATAATTTCGCCACGGCAGTGCCAATGAAAGAGACTAACTTGCGCACTTCCTTCTTTTTTTTAGCTTCTTCTAGCAGCACCTCCTTAAATCGATCCGATCCTGAAGTCCCATCCAGTAAACAGCTTAATATACTATACACTAGAGTAACCCTTGAGTATACTCCGTATAATTAAAATCGGCTTTTACGCACCGCTTGGTGCTAAGAACTCTTTGAATCTTTTAATTCTGTGTTCCTCACTAAGTATCCAGCTTAACTTGATCCTATTTTTGCTTTACAATTCGATTTGTAAATTATTTATCAATGGTTAATCTAAATATCTTTTACCAGAATGTTCGGGGACTGCGCACAAAAACAGATATATTTGCGCGAAATCTACGACTTAGTGATTTCGATGTAATCGCACTTACTGAAACGTGGCTTCTAGAAGAAATTTCAGACAGCGAATTGTTTGACGACAGGTACTGTGTGTGGCGGAGAGACCGCGATTATGCACTTACTGGGCAAACGCTAGGAGGCGGGGTGCTGATGGCAGTTAAGCGTGTTCTTAACACCTCTTGTGATCTAAGTTGGTGTTCTTCAGCTGAAGATCTGTGGGTTTCTATTTCTCTGCCTAACTCACGATCTAGTCTTAATCTGAAAATTAATCTCTGTGTTGTCTATATGTGTCAACAAGCTCGTGGTAACACATTTGCCACTCAATTGCAAAATTTTCAAAACAACTTGTCGAATATTGTGACACTCAATAGCTAAGATAAATTTATAATCATGGGAGACTTCAATCTACCTGAAATTACTTGGATACCCTCTAACTCAGACGACGGGCTAACTCCAATCAATGTCACAAAACAAATTCATATCGACTTTATTGATAATATAGATTTTTGCAATCTTAAACAATTTAATGATTTACCTAATATAAACAATCGATTTCTTGATTTGGTTCTTTCTAATGACCTAGTAACCGTTTTTCCATGCCCAGATCCTCTTGTACCTGAAGATTCAAACCATAAATCTGTATGTATAGTGCCTCGTTTTATTGATTTTGTACCTATGAAACAACAAGAGCGCACTATTTACTGTTACAGACGTGCTGATTTTATCACCATTCGTAAAAAGATATCTGAGTACGAGTGGGAGCGAGCATTTTCGGGCGTCAACATAGATGACGCATTAGAAATATTCTATAACTTTCTATATGACCTCCGAAACGAATTTGTTCCAACGTGTAAACTTCGTAATCAGAACTACCCTCCTTGGTACAGCCAGCCTCTAATCAAAATGATTAAGGAGAAATTTAAATTCAAATGTAAATTCAAAAATTACGGTAATAAGTCAGATGAATTGTCCTTTAAGAAGTTACGTGACCGAGTCGCCCTTGCAGAGAAAGATTGCTATAACAATTACATATCCAAAATCGAACAAAGCGTTTGTTCGAACCCTAAAAAATTCTTCTCATACTTTTTAGAAAAACGGAAAGGTGGTGGCGCCTATCCGTCATCAATGTCCTTTGAAGGTAAAACCTGTACTGAAGGTGATGATATAAGTGAGTTATTTGCTTCTTACTTTAGTTCAACTTTTTTTGACGACATTGACTCCTGGAACGGTACCATCACCCCGGCCAAGGTTAATAGTGCTTTTCATTTATCTAAAATCGAATTCGAAGTAGACCTTGTGTATAAAATGCTCAAAGCTTTAGACCTTAAAAAGTCTGCGGGACCAGACGCTATACCTGCTGTATATATTGTCGAATGTGCTTCAGAACTAGCATTACCCGTGTCATTATTATTCAAAAAATCGCTTCACGAGGGTGTTGTTCCTATAAAGTGGAAAAAGGCATTTATAACACCAATTCATAAGAAGGGCAACAAGGATTTAGTAGATAATTATAGGCCAATATCCAAGTTGTGTCTTTTGGCTAAAGTAATGGAAAGAATTATCTTTAATCAAGTGTATAACACATTCAAATCCCTGTTCATTCCCAATCAACATGGATTTCTAAAGGCTAAATCGACTGTTACAAACCTAGCTGTATTTAATGACTATTTGACAGAAAAAATGAGCCAAGGAAGTCAGGTGGATGTGTTGTACACTGATTACACCAAAGCTTTTGATCGTATTCATCATAAAATCCTACTTTCTAAATTAGCAAGCCTTGGAATAGACGGAAAACTATTAAGCTGGTTTAGATCTTACCTTTCTGAAAGGAGTCAGGCTGTTGTACTCAATGGTTTCTGTTCTTCTTGGAAAAGCATACCATCCGGTGTGCCACAGGGTTCCCTACTAGGTCCTCTACTATTCACAATCTTTATCAACGACATTGGCACATGTTTTCATAGTTCAAACTTTCTCCTCTTTGCTGACGATATGAAGATCTACAGTTCAGTTAACGCTATATCCGATTGTTTACTTCTACAAGATGATCTTAATAGGTTTGACCAATATTGTATCTCTAACAAACTTGATCTTAATGTTTCCAAATGTTTTTATATTAGTTTTACTCGTAAGAAAAATATCTTAAATTTCAATTATACTTTAAAAAGTCAACCTATAACTAAAATGACTCAAGCGAGAGATCTTGGTATCTTGCATGATGAGCAGTTGAATTTTATCTCTCATGTCGATGTCATCACTAAAAAAGCGTCCAGGGCCCTTGGATTTATTTACAGATCGTCTAAACCCTTTAAATGCATGAAGACGCTAAAAATACTATACTGTACTTTTGTGCGCAGTCATCTCGAATATGGTTCTCAAATTTGGAACCCATGTTATAATGAACATATTGACCGAATTGAAAAGATTCAAAGGAAGTTTACGAGATATTTAGGCTTCAAATTCAAATTACCTAAAGTGTCATATGAAGACCGTTGTGCTCGGTTGCACCTTTTACCCTTGAAAACCCGAAGAGATATTGCCGACATTATTCTTTTGGCTAAAACAGCAAGAGGCATAATTGACTGCCCAGATCTTCTTTCGAAAATTGGACTTCATGCACCTGGCAGAGCGCTTCGTTATCGACCATTATTAACTGTTTCACGTTCCAATACAAATTACAGGAAAAATTACTTTATTAACAGAGCCGTACGTTCATTTAACGACATTTGTACTCAAGACGACAGTATTGACCTTTATTGTTCCAGCATTAATGCATTCAAATTGTTTTTCATAAAGAAATTGCAAAAGGTTGATGCACTCGAGGAGCAGTGATGGAGTATATTAGTTGCAAAATTAAATTATTACTTTTATAACCAATGTTTATAATCGTAAATTTTGTTTTTGGGTTGCCTACATTAATGTTGATGCCACTTATTTGTGTTTTTTTTTATCTCTTTATGTAAGTTACAGTTCCATATGTGGATGCTTCTTATTAGCCTGTTTGTATCTAAAATCGTACTACTTTTTGTAAATTGGTGCTGTTAGCATTCCTCAAAAAATTAAAATAAATAAATAAATAAAAATAATACACAAGCAAGCCTATGGAGGTCCAGCATAAGCAAAACTTCTATACCGGGAGTAACGGAAAGGGTATAACAAGCCGAAAGGAGGTCATGGTACTCATGAAACTGAACAACTTTCCCCATGGAACATGGGTCGAGATATGAAAAAAAAATTTGGACCTCCCATAGTAAATCACTTAGGTCATCGGCGATTTTGTATGGGAGGTACAAATTTTTTTTTTCATATTTCGACCCATGTTCCATGGGGAAAGTTGTTCAGTTTCATGAGTACCATGACCTCCTTTCGGCTTGTTATACCCTTTCTGTTACTCCCTGTAGATACTGACACATTATAGTGTTATAATAGTGCTGTCATTGTCGTTTGACTGTGTTCGTACCCTTGCTAACCGATCGTCATATCTATTATTGCTCTATACCTTGCTTATACATTCTCTAAGCATGAACCCAATAGAATCACGTGAAAGAGACTAACTTGCGCACATCCTTTTTCTTCTCGGCCTCTTCAAGCAGCGCCTCCTTGAAGCTGAGTATGACGGACGCGATCCGGTTATGCGCCGTCTCCGCATTGCCGATCATGAAGTCCCACCCAGTGAACAGCTTCCATTAGATTACCCCTGGAGTAACCCTATAGAATCATGTCATTAAAAGAGACTTACTTGCGCACATCCTTTTTCTTTTCGGCCTCTTCTAGCAGCGCCTCCTTGAAGCTGAGTATGACGGACGCGATCCGGTTGTGCGCCGTCTCCGCGTTCCCGATCATGAAGTCCCACCCAGTGAACAGCTTCCATTAGATTACCCCTGGAGTAACCCTATAGAATCATGTAATTAAAAGAGACTTACTTGCGCACATCCTTTTTCTTTTCGGCCTCTTCTAGCAGCGCCTCCTTGAAGCTGAGTATGACGGACGCGATCCGGTTATGCGCCGTCTCCGCATTGCCGATCATGAAGTCCCACCCAGTGAACAGCTTCCATTAGATTACCCCTGGAGTAACCCTATAGAATCATGTAATTAAAAGAGACTAACTTGCGCACATCCTTTTTCTTCTCGGCCTCTTCTATAGTCCGACAACTTCGTGCGCGACCCTCCTGCGGGGTACAGACGGTCGGGGGGCAAGGAAGCACGTCATTTTAATATGACGTGCGGCTATGACGTGCGGCGCGGATGCGTGCGTCACCCTTCCCCGCTACACCTCCCGCAACCCGCTGACATCTCTCCCCCCAACGTCTGTCACCCCTAGGGAAGGTCGCGCACGAACTTGTCGGACTATAGCAGCGCCTCCTTGAAGCTGAGTATGACGAACGCGATGCGGTTGTGCGCCGTCTCCGCATTGTCGATCATGAAGTCCCACCCAGTGAACAGCTTCCATTAGATTACCCCTGGAGTAACCCTATAGAATAATGACAATAAAAGAGACTAACTTGCGCACATCCTTTTTCTTTTCGGCCTCTTCAAGCAGCGCCTCCTTGAAGCTGAGTATGACGGACGCGATCCGGTTGTGCGCCGTCTCCGCGTTCCCGATCATGAAGTCCCACGCAGTAAACAGCTTCCATTAGATTACCCCTGGAGTAACCCTATAGAATAATGACAATAAAAGAGACTAACTTGCGCACATCCTTTTTCTTTTCGGCCTCTTCAAGCAGCGCCTCCTTGAAGCTGAGTATGACGGACGCGATCCGGTTGTGCGCCGTCTCCGCGTTCCCGATCATGAAGTCCCACCCAGTGAACAGCTTCCATTAGATTACCCCTGGAGTAACCCTATAGAATCATGTAGGTAATTAAAAGAGACTTACTTGCGCACATCCTTTTTCTTTTCGGCCTCTTCAAGCAGCGCTTCCTTGAAGCTGAGTATGACGGACGCGATCCGGTTGTGCGCCGTCTCCGCGTTGCCGATCATGAAGTCCCACCCAGTGAAGAGTTTCCACGAGAATATGCACTCGTCTTCTTTTTCTGAGAGCTTCGACATGCGAGAGTTCTCCGCCATCCTGGTTGAGGGCAAAAGATCGATTTATTACATCTTGAAAAAGATGGTTCCGTGGGTATGTTAATTTGGATCTCACATTGGCAGTTTGTGTTCATACAAAACATGTTGCGCCGACCCCAAGTAATTGGGATAAGGGCAGGAAGATGATGATTGGCAGTCAGAAAATGCGGTCTTATTATGCGACGTTACCGCACCGCCAGTCGTTACATAACAAAGTCAAAGTCTTGCTTGTTGTAGATGGGTAAAAAACCTCTGACACCAGATTTTATTTTACCACGTACGTCTCAGTGAGCCACTTGATATTTGTAGGCGGTTAAAAATCTCTCGATAAGATGCCTAAATCTCTCGATAAGGTGCCTACATCTCTCGATAAGATGCCTAAATCTCTGTATAAGATGCCTAAATCTCTCGATAAGATGCTTAAATCTCTCGATAAGGTGCCTAAATCTCTCGATAAGATGCCTAATAAAAAATATAAACAAACTCACTTTCTCAAAATAGCGACGAAGCTGTAGATGTAGACGACCAGCCCAGTCAGGAAGTACGCCAGCGGCATCCGGTACTGCTTCCGCTCCACGTTGCTGTAGTACCCGTAGAATATGGGCGACACCTAGTTTAAACATAAGTGTAAAGAGGATTGTGCAGCACCAAATGATAAACGAATTCTGTATTCGTCAATGTAGATTTCACCTAAAATGACTGTCACAAGAGCCAATATATTTCAAAAAGGTAAGTTTCTAAATCGAAGGCATGACGCCACAGGTCGAAAAAAATTATAAAGGCCACTGCCACGAGGCCAGTCTAGTGTAGCCATACAAGATTATCATCAACCTCATCTCACATTCACCCACTGCAGGGTATAGGCCTCTTCTTTACAGCGCCAATCCTCACGGTCTTGTGCGAGCCTCGTCCAATGAGGTCCTGTAAGTTTGACGATATCGGCGGATATAGTCGGTGGTCGGCGTATTGAATTTTTCGCTTCTCTTTCCCACCACTCTGTGACTGATTTTGACCACTGATTGGCATTTTTATCGTCACTATTATTTTTTTATGATTAAAATGCATAAATACCTTCAACACGCCCTCGAACTCCCATAGGGTGAGCAGATTTGTGGCGTTACGTTTCTCGTCATCCATTATCTTCTTGCGCTCTCCATCTTGTTGAGGGTTGGCCGTGAGGCACTGTTAAAAAAATCATAGGTCATTGCTGGAGACAGTTTTAAAATCTTACAATTTGAAATATAGATAATTATTATTTTGTAAATAGGTACTGGGGAAAATTCAGAATCAGCTGGTGATGATAAGGAACAACTTTCCCCAAGGAACATAGGTCGAAACCCGAAAAAATATTTTGGATCTCCTTCCCATACAAAATTGACGATTAGCTGATTGGAGTTCCCATAGAAGAACATTTTTTTTTCATGGTTCGGCCAATGTTCGTTATGGAAAGTTGTCCCTTATCACCAGCCGGTTCTGAGTTTTTTTTATCGGTCACTGGTAAAATTTCACCCTATATATTTCCTTGTCCTGTATACAGGGTGCTAATTACTTAATTGCGTTAAATATGGAATAGATTAGGTTTAGCCTCAACCAAAGAGCAACGAGTCTTGCGTCTCGTTCATTCCTTGCTTCTACAGGCGAAAGTAGGTAAGTAATCAATCACCGCGTGTAAATTTTTCGCAAAAGTGTCTCTAGTAGAGGCGAGCGCGAGGGTTACATCTGTGTTATGTCGTGTCATTAAACGTTTTATTTAAAACTTGAATTCACATACCTCTGGCACTATGACGAACACCAGAAGTATGAACGCGATGACCAAGTTGACCCAGAACAGCCACCGCAGGAAGGTGAAGTATGAAGCCACCACCGAGCCAAAGTGGGACTCTATCTCCTTGATGCGGAGCTCCCAAGGAATCAGCAGGTTGGACGTGTTGGCCGCCTCGCGTTTTAGTTGTTGCCATTTCTAGGAAACAGTCATGTCAAATTCTTTATCGTGACAAAGATATAAAATAATTGAAAATCGCATAAAAGAACTAATAAAAATGAAAAGATATAACGTTATGTTGTATAGTTGAGAAGACCACAGCAATAAGTATGTAATTCTTGTTTAATCATGTTCACGCGGACTGAAGAATAAATGAAATTGTAGGTAATCCGCTCACTATTAAGCCAGATATTCATTCGGGACTAAATCCCAGATACAATGTTCCTGAAAAGTTCCCAATATGGACGCTTTTTCGTTGCAAACTTTGTTCCGGAACATTGTTAAAAATGCGACCTCATTGGGAACATTTGTTGGGAACTTTGTGTCATAAACAAAGGTCCGGGGTTTTTGTCCCCAATGAATACCCGACTTTACATTTATCATACTTAACCTTAACAGCCACAACAGTCCACTGCTGGACATGGGCCTCCCCCTTATTGGGGGAGGCCACCACGCTTGGCAGGCGGATTGGCGAGCGCAGTGCAAGATGTTTAATTCACAGGGAACGCTGCTGCCCATTCCCTGGATAATTATCCCTTAGTCGCTTTTTACGACACCCACGGGAAGAATTGGGGTGATGCTATTCTAGGCCGGCATCACACGGCATTTATCATACTAACCGTATTCAATAAAATATTGAACCTCGCGTAGATGTCGCGCGTACTCTTCGACTGCGCCAGCCTCTCTTGGAGCTGCCCTTCGTGCTTTTTGATGTACGCCTTGGCCTGCGAATAGGTACACAAGTCAAGCTTTTATCTCTTGCAGGTTTAGCAGAGCAGTAAAATATCAGTAACCACGCCCTAGTTACAGTAACCGTCCGGTGTTAGATAAGTCGCAAGATCCACAGAATAAACGTGAGATGTGCGACATCGCGACGCTTGAAACAGTTTCCATATAAAACGTATTTAACAAAAGAAACAAAGCTATGCACGTTAGACGGGCGTCCTATCGATAACAGCTAACGATTGCTTGTCTATTCTGTGGAGCCTGCCCCTAAAGAATTTTTCGTATTGAAATGTGTTTGCCGTGACGTGGAACATTTTATGTTTTTTTCCTAGTTTGGTTAGGATATTGCAGACTGAAACACCTGATTGCGTTAGAAAGATTCTTGCTGTACTGTAAAGGTGGTGCGGTTTTGTTGACGGTGGTACCATGTAGATTGAAAGAATATAGTTCGACTCGGTATCCTCTACGAAAGCTAACCACTCATGTCTATCCCTTACGTCAGGAGCTCGCAAAAGGGTAGGCAAGCGCAGTGATAGACGGTGTATAATTCCTACCTACACAAGAGGAATGCCGCAGCCTCGTTCCTAATTTAACGGCACCCCTGTCGGAATAATGGTATAAAAATCACAATTTTTAAATATGAGTTTCTCTGTGTTCTAAATTTATTTCTATAATTCCTTGGAAGTAGTCCTTGGCACCGGGAATTCATTAGCACAATATCGAAATCGTGTAGCAAATCGCGTGCCAATACCACATCAGTGCTAACTATTCCGATTGGTGGAAACGCCTCCGATAGCAATTAATTAGGGTGACGTCACCCTCCGATTTGTAAATTATTCGTTTCTGTGTTAATGTTTTCTCGTAGACAGTTTAATAGTTTCGTAGACGCGCCGCGCGATTTTGCGGTAGATTTCACCCCTCCCGTCTCGAAAGGTCACAGTAGCAAAATGTCCCGATGTAGCTAAAAGTACCTGTAGCTAAAAGTCCCTGTATCTGAATGTCCCTGCCGGTAAATATGTCACTGTAGCTTAATCTGACCCTCTCGTTCATTTGTCCTAATATTTTTCTTTTGTTTTGTCAAGTGTAATCGAGTCTCCACATTCTACTCTGAGTACGCAGTGCCATTGCGGGCGGATTTCGCCGATGGCCCCTTAGTAAAAAGTTATCGTATTGATGTTTAGAATCAGCTGTTAGAATAAATACGGCCCCATAGTAAAAAATGTTCGTATAGATGCCTAGAATCAGCTGTTCGAATAAATACAACTCCTTTCAACAGAAACCCGAGCTTGCAAAATACCGCAAAATCGTGCGGCATATGAGTGGCAATAATAGGCTACTGCACCGCACCTTCGTAAACGAAACTATACATCGTGTTCGTTTTTTAATAGTATGTCTCTAAGAATATAGGTATGACACTTTTCATCAAGTAAATATGGCTTCAAATAAAATCCACAAAGGTGCAACCAAACTGCAAATTAACTAGGTTGAACAGCTTCATGAGTTTTAGATAAACGTAATTAAAAATACGTAATGAATTACTGAACTAGGAATAGGAATTCCTGTATCACAGGTAAACACATGGCCGCGCACAGAACTCGAGGTATAAAGAAACGCAGTACTACTTTTCCTAACAGCGCTCAGCGACACTTTTAGCTTTACGTCAATCATACAATGCATGCGTGGGTACTTACGTAGGTAAGTTGGTTTGTTTGTCCTTTGCTGCACGTACGTACACTGATCCACTTTGCACAAAGCTCAAATATGACGCATGCATGTGCTGTGCAATGTACCTATCTACTTTCTAGTAGCTATTTTCAAACACACAAAAACCAGGTAAATGAAAACCAAATCAAAAATGAAGTCGCTTTTTGCGTTTCTCTGGCTGTCTGTCTGTCTGTCGTAGAATTTAAATTCACGCATTGGATTTTGGTGCGGTTTGCATTCATTCCTTTTTCAACATTCTTGGTGTTTCAATTTAAGGTATTGTAGTAGACCTGCTCCTGCATCACCACGGCCTCCGCTGCATGTTACCTGATGCACCAGCTTGAGTTTCCTCCTCATGCCGAGCGGCTGCTGCTTGACGGAGCCCAGGACCTCCTTGTGGAGGTGGATGTTCTCGAAGATCTGCTCCTGCGTCACCACGGCCTCTACTGCATGTTACCTGATGCACCAGCTTGAGTTTCCTCCTCATGCCGAGCGGCTGCTGCTTGACGGAGCCCAGGACCTCCTTGTGGAGGTGGATGTTCTCGAAGATCTGCTCCTGCGTCACCACGGCCGGCTGGCTCTCCTCCATCGATATCGCCGTGCTGGACAACACACAAATATTGTTAATATCAGCTGTGCCTTGGCCAGATGAATACATATTGAAAATGTAAACGGAGCTAATCAAATAATAACAAATTGTTACAAACTATAATAAGAAAGGTACCAATGATCTGCTGCAAAAGAATAAATTAATACTGGAGTAACACAGGTAGGGTCGCTACGTCATGCTGCGCTCCCTAGTAGAATGAGCCGCACTCGTATGTACTACTTGTAGCGGGGTTCTCTTTTACGTATTTACCTACACTCAAGAATGGTCATGTACGCGTTGCATTAATGTGTAAGTAAACTGACAGCGGGGTTCATCCAATTGTTCGTCGACTCAGTGTGCCCCTTGCGCGACCGCCGCACGCTGCTACACCTGTACTCACTCGCCGGAGCTGGTGGTGAAGACGGAGGAGCGTCTCCTGGTGCGCGGGGGGTCGTCCAGCGGGAAGGGGGAGGAGGGTCGCCGCATGCGCCCCTTGCGCGACCGCCGCACGCTGCTACACCTGTACTCACTCGCCGGAGCTGGTGGTGAAGACGGAGGAGCGTCTGCGGGCGCGCGGGGGGTCGTCCAGCGGGAAGGGGGAGGAGGGTCGCCGCATGCGCCCCTTGCACTACCCCGCACGCTGCTACACCTGTACTCACTCGCCGGAGCTGGTGGTGAAGACGGAGGAGCGTCTGCGGGCGCGCGGGGGGTCGTCCAGCGGGAAGGGGGAGGAGGGTCGCCGCATGCGCCCCTTGCGCGACCGCCGCACGCTAGCGCGCCGCTGGCGCAGCACCGCGCTCAGGCTCGCCGAGTAGTCCTCGTCGTCAGAACCGTCTGCATACAATGTACATATAATAAGATCTCGCCTCATAACCGGAAGGGTAGACAAAGAATACATCCATCCACTTGCTGTGATCCAGTCGCATGATCTACGTTCCCCAATCATTTAAGACAATATTGTTGTATAAAGTAATAACCAATCGCAGAAATGGTCAACAATTTAATACCATCAAGTCAAGCTCAAGTTTTACATTTAAAATCACCGATAAAATCAATCACCAATTCGCAAGAGCAGCTTGTAATAAATACCATCGCTGAGAAGAGTTGCATTTTAATGCTATATAGAGTAACTAGCTGCCCGTCAGCGGTTTCACCCGCTGCAACCTATTATTCCGCGGGGAAGAAAGCATTATTCGCCAAGAGATGTCGCTGTTAGTTTTCGGCGAAAACTTTTAAAACGCGAATCGGCTCAGTCACGCCACCTATTTCAAAAGTATTGGAAAATGCGTGATCCCGTGGGAATGAGACATTTTTCCGTGGTAAAAAGTATCCTATGTGTTATTCCAGATGCCCTTTTATATTTCTGTAAAGTTTCATGTCAATCTAAACAGCCGTTTTTGCGTGATGTCGTAACAAACACACACACAAACATCCGCGTAAAGTTTCATGACAATCTAAACAGCCGTTTTTGCGTGATGTCGTAACAAACACACACACAAACATCCGCCTTTATAATATTAGTAGGATAATAAAAGGTCCAACATTCCACACTTGATCGCCGGCAGGCATCACTCTTATCGACAGCGAAGATAATATTTCCAGGATAAGCTAAGCTAAGCGGGCTACTTCGCTCAGCCGATTCCTCCTGCTAAAGACCCCATCGTCTTCACGCCCGGCCAGGTACTTTGGGCGTTAAGACGAACTCTCCTTCGAAAGGCTCCAGATCCCGATATTTACTCCGTTCACAGCACACACCCTCCTGTAATCTTTAGTGGCACAGATTGAGGCTTACCTCCAGCAGACGGGAACTTGGCCTCTTGCGCGCTGGGCTCAGGTGGCACAGATTGGCAGAGGAGGCCATGCTCCCCGGCTCCGGGTCGGCCCACGTCACCGACAGCTGCGGGGCTTACCTCCAGCAGACGGGAACTTGGCCTCTTGCGCGCTGGGCTCGGAGGGCAGGTGGCACAGGTTGGCAGAGGAGGCCATGCTCCCCGGCTCCGGGTCGGCCCACGTCACCGACAGCCGGTCCACCGACGGCTGCGGGGACGACGGCGATCGCTCCCAAAACGGCTGCAGTACACATGTACAGTATAAAGTACTTTGCTCGTCTGTGGCAAAGTCCTATATAGGTCGCCACAGAGTAGGCTTCCTACCTATAAAAAATGGCGCCACAGACGAGAGGATAAGAGTCTTAACAATCACACAAGCGGTAAGTGAACAAGCGGAGCGGTCGCCCGGCGAATTCGCAGCGAAATTATCGCGACGCGCGAAGGACGCGAAGCGAAATCATCGTAAACGCGTGGCGGATACCTGCGGTGTAAGTACCAAAACGCTGCAAAACCGCCGCGCGTTTGTGACGAATACGCTGCGCTTCCGCCCAGCATCACGCGCCCGCAGTGAATTCGCTGCGCATCCGCCGGACTCAGCTCAGCTCAGCATATGCTTGCAAAACCGTTTCTGTAATAAGGCTCTAAAAGCTGCTGAAAATGTTTCTGTAGGACGGTATTTCAAGAAATTGATTACTTTCTTCAAGAAACACATGGCTCTGACGTACAATAGGTCCCTTTTTTAAAAGCTTTTATTTAACTTGCAGTGTATGTAGGTATGTAACTATGTATGTTTTATATTTTAAACTAAGGCCCAGTTTTTCAGTATCAGGCTGATGCATCCATACATGATGAGGGAATTCGGAGAGACACAGATGCCTGATATTTGCTTGAAAAATCTGAGATGCCTGAAAATGATGATCAATTATTATCACTAATATTTGATTATCGGTTGCAAAGTGCAATATGTAGGCAATGAATAAATTAAGTAGGTATATTTCATTGGTAAATGACGATCTAGTAAAGTAAATAAACTTTATTGATAACAGAGTTACAAGACGCTTGGTTAATAATAGATTAACCATACAATTACCAAAATTAAATAATGCATTCAATATTAAAAACAGATAATTCAATAAATAGATATTTTGGCACAAGAAAATCATTTCTATTATAAAAGGCTTGCTATTAGCCATTTCTTTAATTTACATTTAAAGGCTTGTGCGGAAGTTGCATCCCTGACGTACTCCGGTAACAGATTGTAGACTTTGGGAACCAGATAGTCTACAAGTGTGTTCAAATGCCTTTGCCTCGTTTATCTATTACTTATTCATTATTTTTTGTTTCAGTTGCGGCGGGTCTTCTTTTAAATAAATAGGTCTTATATGTAAACAAACAATTTAGAGCTTTTTACAAAATGAAACCTAATTCCAACTTCATTCATTTCATTACTTAGAGCACCGACGCTGTAATTATTATCACTTTGCGCGCAAATGTCAGATTTTAATTACAATGGTGTTTTAATTCTTGTAAGGGATTATCTTTGTGCTATTTCAATTTAACATAGTGCTGTGTGTGACATAGTTCACGATAAGCAATTTACATTATGTAGAAAGTGCTAAATAGGAAAGTTACATGGATTTGTAAATACCTACTACGAAAATATGACGCAAGTTGCTACTGACATAAAATATACCAGTAATTAACGCGTTTTTTATCTTGTAATCATTTTGGTTTTAGGCTAGGTATAGGAGGCAGTTTTATTCGTTTTTATTTTTAAGATATTTGCCGTGAGTTTTCATTTTAACCGACTACCTATGTATTTTACTGCTTGGAAGTTTTGTTAATCTGGGAAGACTCTGACAATAATCGGCTAAGGTGAATTAATGCGTTATTTTAGAAAATCTTCAATTGTAGAACCATACACTTACTTACTGATGTATATTTTTGTAACTTATTTTATTATCTATAACAAAAAGTTATTTATACCTAAAACGTTTTTCCGTTTTATGACCCTTAAAAATTTAATCTGTGCAATAGTCGATCTACCTTTGATAAAAAATCGGTCTGTGATTCGAAATCCGGAAACTGTATAAAATTTCCCGCGCTTTTCGCCAGTGGCCAGCGAAGAGGGCAGCCGGTGGTGGACTGAGGGCCTCCTCCGCAAGGCCCGCCGCACTATGGGATGGTAAACCGCTTATTTACGACTTATGACTGCCCCCGTGGATTAGCGGACTGAGCTTCGGGCTCTCGAACCTTATTTCCCAACATAAAATTATGTTAACATACATACACACACATCTATCACGCCTATATCCCTTGCGGAGTAGGCAGAGCGTAAACTGCTGTAAAAAACGCCCATTTACACCACATCTGACAAAAGTTTGAGTCATTTTGCAGACTGTGCATCACCATAGAGATAGGTTATCAGCCTGTTGCCTAAAATTGCAATACACATCAGCTATCCAATCCCTTAGTCCCTGCTCACGTCACCCACGGGAATGATATGGAGTGATGCTATACTGAGCCGGCACCACGGAGCATTGCGGATAATAATATTAACATAATATAATTATATATATATATATATATGTATACTTAGTTCGTAAGTATCTTGTTGCACATGTTTCAATTTTTATATGTTCTGCTGTTTCCTCAGTTTGTCTGGTTGCCTGGAAGAAATATCTACATTAGCTATAAGGCCGCCAATTGTACAATCTCTCTCTCTTTTCGTGTGGGACACCGAGTCGTTCAACGACCCGATGAACCCTGGTGTCAGAGTTTTTCAACCGCCTACTGCAAGTAGCAGGCCTCTGACATGGTTGTGTAACGACCGCCATCATAGACAGAAACCGGGACCGACGGCTTAACGTACCATCTTACTTGCGGACAATCAGGTGGTTCAGCCTGCAATGTCCTAACCAGACTGGGAACAAATTCACAAAGTGATAAATATCAACTTTGTGAGTGACCCCACCGGGAATTGAACCCGGAACCTTTGCGTGGCAGGCAGGCATACTAACCACTGCGCCACATCGGCTGACAAACAATTGTACAATGTATTCGTATTTTTGGCTGTTTTGTGATATTCTGTTTTGTGCAATAAAGTCTATTTTATCTTTTATCTTATAAATAACAGAAAGAATAGTCGTATGCATTAAGTACACGGTGAGGGAGGACGATCTAAGGGACGATCACTTACTCTTGGTAAGTACACTCGTCGATAAGAGTCTAGCATTAGCAATACAACTCCTTGTACTTTACCTTTTTTACCAACTAAAGTAAGTTGGTGCCTACTTGTCTTAGCAACTCCTGCTAGTAGCAGTTACTATTTAATTTAACGCTAGTTACTATTTATTATTTATTATTCTGTGCTAGTAGGTGTATATGCAATAGAACGGTATTTTCGGTTTCGGAGGGTAACAAACTACTGGTAAAATGCGCAATAGTGCATTAAAAGGTTCAATTAATGTTTAATGACTATTAAACCGACACGCTCTTGGCCTTTTTTATATCATTTAACGCAATCGCAAAAGAGACCGAACCACTTTACTCTCTGACAGCACCTACACAATAAAATGCGGTAATATTCTGTGGGACAACTCATCTGCGCCCTGCTGTGAAAATACACTTCAATCATGAGGCGATGTCGGTCGGTTCTTACCCCCAAAGCCGTAAATATTGCTGCACAGTTCGCTCCAGAAGCTCTGACTCTGACTGGACTAGACTAACAGTAACCTACAGGTTAAGTAGTCAGGTGTTGCTTAAGTCATCTCAGAGACCTTTCTTATGTTCGTATAGTTGATTGAAAAAAGGCGGTACCTTCAATTTTACAATAAAACAGCCTCAGGTTTTGATGATATAATATGGATGTGAACAAACTTTATATTGTCAATTAAAACCTACGTAGAAGGTTGCTACGTGCTTCGGAGAGTACGGGTATATTAAGCAAGCCAGTTGTGGTCAGTTAATACCATGTGATTAATACTTTACCTAATCATCTCAGAGGCCTACTAGAATGTTCTTATAAAGAGGTGGTTAAAAATCCCTGACCAGACCAGGCTGCATTGAGTCGTTCTCTACATACATACATATGTCACGCCTATATCCCTTGCGGGGTAGGCAGAGCGTAGACGGTTGTAAATAACGGCCATTTATATACACCGCGTCTGATAAAAGATTGAGAGTCATTCGGAAGACAGAGTGTATCACCATATAGTGACAGGTTCTCAGCCTGTCAAATCCCCTAGTCGCTTATTACGTCACCCACGGGCAAGATATAGGGTGATGCTATTCTCAGCCGGCACCACACGGCAGAGTCGTTTTCTCAGTTCGAAAAAAGGCGAATGATAATGAAGTTCAGTGCAAATTAGGTCGTCACGGCAAACTGTACCAGCGATTACACGATCTGCTTTATCGGGCCCGATTTGGCATACATTGCAGTTTATCTTGAGCTGCCGATGTGGCAAAGTTGGTGGTGCGTTTAACTGCCTGTGACGCAGAAGGTTCCGGGTTCGATTCTCGGTGGGTCACTCACGAAGTTGATATTTATCACTTCGTGAATTTATTACCTGTCTGGTTAGGACATTGCAGACTGAACGTCCTGATTTTTCGAAAATAAAGGTGGTTCCGTGCTTCGAAGGGTACGTTAGGCCGTCGGTCCCGGCAGCAGTCGTTAAACAACCACGTCAGAGGCCTAATTGTAGTACGTGGTTGTAAAACTCTGAACTAGAACTAAAACTAAAACTAGGGTTCATCGGATCGTTGTTCGATTCGGTGTCGGCAACGGGACCAAAGGCTTCAGCTGTAATGTACTAACCAAACTGGAAACAATTCCTTTAATCAATTTTTAGTTTCAGATCAGAACTAAGTTATGGATTTCAGTCACAATATGTGTTTATAAATGAAGTGATTGCTCGCCGTACAGTGAGATTAAAGGAGAAGAGTTACATTACACATGCTTCCCATATGTCATTTCTTTGGCTGACATTTTGTCCAACGATTATACATAAACAAAAAATATACCTACTTCATTAGCATTTAACATGCGAACTTATAGTAAAACTTAACAAAACTAAACTAAACAATTTACTGAGTGATACAAAAATATCAACTTTGCGTGTACCCGCTGAGAACGGAACTAAGGACCGGGTCCTGAGGCGGACGCTCAGACCTTGGGAGCAGCTAATTACATACATAAATCACGCTTATATCCCTTGCGGGTAAGGCAGAGCATAAACGGCTGTAAAATACGGCCATTGACACCACGTCTAACTAAAAGTTTGAGCGTCATTCAGTAGACTGTGTATCACCATAGCGATAGGTTTTCAGCCTGTCGCCTAAAATTGCAATACACATCAACTTTCAAATCCCTTACTCGCTTCTTACGACACCTACGAAAAAGAAATGGGGTGATGCTATTCTAAGCCAGCACCGCACGGCACTAATTAACTGGCAATGTATGCCGAATCGAGCCCATAGATTAGGACATGTAATAGCTGCTTATGATAGGATCGGTATCGACCGGATCTGACCTCCCCCGCCCTCAAATCACTACTTAATTATTCAGGTTGATATAAACACTCTGGGCGGGTATTGTTAATGGAATGAGCGCCTAGGGCTGCCGAAACTTATGCTCTTCTTTGTCCTAGCATTAAAAAAAAACAGTGGATAGGTAGTTACCATTACCTGTCGTGAAACTCTTAATTTTGGTTTAAGCATGCCACCGGCCGACGGTCGTACTTAATGCAATAGTCGGCTATTTTTTATTTTAACCGACGAAAAAGAATACGAAGGTGGTTCTCAATTCTTGGTGAACTTTATGTGTCGCTGTAAAATGTAGACCTAACAGTACATATGTCTATCCGCACCTAAGTAAGTACTACCCACATTTCACTACGAGAAGAAAACCTATCTGCTATTAGACTATACTTCAAACCTACTTACTACTTCATTTACAAACTAAGTTCAGGATATTTTAACTAACTTTCTTATTTATAATGGGATCACACCAAGCTTATGGAAAAACCCAGGGAATCCTCGATAGCGGCAGACCTATACCAGTGAACGGTGTGGCTGTCTAAATCGTAACAAGGGATAACTTAAGACAGCCCTAGTGAAAAACTGTTAATCAGTCAGCTGATGTGGTCGCGAAGACTGACTGCTGGCTGACACGGAGCAGGGCGGTGGCTCATGGTGCAGCAGCGACATGGTGGTAAGTAAAGTCTGTCTAAAAAGTCCTAACAAAAAATTTACGGTCGCTACATTGTATGAAATTGCAAAATTAAATGGCAATATTGTCCTCATAAATGAATGCTTTAAACTGTGAGTGCATTGAAATCCCAATAGGGCAACATTTATGTATGAATGGAACAAATGGCAGCAATTTTGTATGATTTTTTTTGTTGCATTTTATTTTAATAACAGTACTTTTAGATAGACTTTACTTCCAATCAACGACCGCACTAACTTTGCTATTTTTTGTGATTTTAGTGCCAGCGACACTCAACTGTCATTCTGTTGCAACTGTGATTTTCTATACAAACTAGCAGACTACGAAACTACCAAAACCTTACCAAAACCATCTAACTGACATGCCATCGACACAAAACTAAAACGATTTTCATTAGCAGGTTTTGGCCCTGAACGATGAAACGCGCATGGTATCAAAAGTACTAAATAGGTAATTGATGGCAGCAACCGGAATACACCGTGATTACCTTTGCCTTTATTTTTCAGGCAAACACGGCCTTTGACTTCTTTCTTTCGAGTCGTTCAACAATTTTTTGTCATACTATTCGCAACTGTACTGTCGCCATTTGAACCTGTTTTCCGTTGTGTTCAAATGGGAATATGTCTAGCTCGATAGAAATTTGTCCCAATGGAACCAAACATTTATGTCGTGTGGGACACCACCAGTCAACGACATGACATATTTTGTAGTGTAACTCATTGCATTTTTAAGAATTATAGTAATATAAAAAACAATTTAAATTGCCAAATCGATCACTTTAAATTTGTTATTTTTAACATTATAGCCGTTGCGGCTTACTTAGCCACTTTTTATGACTCCCACAGGAAAATGGGAGATGTTATTTTATAACGGCATCATCATAAGGCATTTCATTAGATATACCCACTATTACATTTATATCATCAACACATTTGCCGTGTGGTGCCGACTTGGAATAACATCACACCATATCTTTTCCGTGGGAGTAATAAAAAGTGGAGTTGAGAGTTGACGTGCATCGCAATTTTAGATGAAAGGCTGACTAACAGTCATCTGAATGACTTTCAAACTTTTGTCAGACGTGGTGTAAGTAAATGGCCGTTTTCTACAGCCGTTTACGCTTTGCCTACCCTATCAAGGGATATAGGTGTGATGTATGAATGCATGTATCATCCAACAACATAATCGCACTTATTACCTGGGGCGATAATTCTGATCTCATTTCCGGGACCCTGGGCCGCGGTTCCAGTTTCAAGATCCCTCGCTCCCGACCCTGAGGAAGTAAAATTCAATTAATTTATGGAAAATTGGCAAATAAATTTCATTAAAAGGATTTGAGGCTGCGACTTTGGGCATCAGTTCCTCTTCTTCTTTTCGTGTCAACAGTTTTAACTCAATAATATCAGTATTGGGTTATCGGCATCAGCACTGCCAACGCCTTTACCAATTGGGCTAACGCGGCTCAATCCTGGCCTCCGAAACACATTTAGGTGCATAATGTCTATTTTGCAAAATGTCCAGTTTGTAGTATGTCCAGTTTGCAAAATGTCCAATTGCAAAATGTCCAGTCTGAAGATGATATAATTTGAAAAATGTCCAGTTGCAAAAATACAATTAGCGAAATTAAGGGGTGAGTTCAGACCATGAAACTCAGACAACTTTCCCCAAAAACATTGTCATTGACCCAGTATTTCATATAAACTGGACTTATTGCGAACCTGGACACTGAACCTGCAAACTGGACATTTTGCAGGTCATAATGCAAACTGGTCATTTTTGCGCCACTGGACATTTTGCAAAATGGATATTATGCACCTAAAGGACTAAAAGAATAATCGATTTTCTAGACCAACAAAAAAAAGGTCCAAAACAACACACAATTTTCACAATCCAATTTCTCAGTGTAAATTAGATTTGTTAGTCTCTAAAGGCAGGCACTCCAAACACCTATTTTCGAATTCTGAGAATGTTTCAACACCCGAGTAGATTTTTTTTAAAGATTATTATTTAATTTTTATTCATACAAATTAATACATAAATGTCAAAATACATTAAAAACTATATAATACTAAAATATACGAGAGCGACGGCTCCGCTCTCAGTCAAACAGACCTCCTCGCAACGCGTCCCTTCCGAATGTGCCCATTATGCTTGCGGCATTACCACGCTGGATGGCGAGAGATATATGTTGGGCTAGAAAATTGCCGGCCCGCGGGTCGCCGCCATTACGCCTCAACCGCTGGCCCACCTCGCGCACAAAAGCTTTTGCTTCGGAGCCCCACGCACCTGATGTCTCGACGGCAAACGGCAGGAAGTCGTATGCGGATTCAAGACTGGCATACTTCGTATGCTTCAGTCCGGCAGCCGCCTCAGCGGCAGACCCCGCAGTATTAATGGTGCCTCTTAGGTGTGAAGCCGCAAAGGTGCTTACGCACGTGGCGTCCCATAAGAGGCACCTGCCCTTTTGCCACGGGATCAAAGTCAATCCGTCCGGCCGCTTACCGTCAGTACGACAGAGTCCAGGCGGCTCCAAAACACATGGCACCCCTGTAGACACTATGGCTCTGCGTATGATTTCATTGAGGGCCTGATGACGCGATATTCTACCCGCACTGCGGGCACAGGCCAAGCCGTGGTGCCCGGTAGAATCCACCAAGCTTCCACAAACGCAAGTGTGCGGTTCGCAAACGGCGCAACCCAACCTCAATGCCGCAGCCACTCTTAGCGAGTCGTTGTCCAATAGGGTGCCTAAGTGTGGGGAAGGTAGGACCTGGAGCCACACTCCCGATTCTGGCCGCGAAGCCGCGCGCAAGCGCGCTTCGTCTGCACCTACAGCCTCTCCAATAAACCCAACTATAAGCCGTTTGCACAAAATATCATCCCACTGCCTTTGCCGCGTAGGGTCTTCCGGGCGGTCACTACTTGGGCAGAGTGCTGACCATGCCTCTAACGCCTCCGTAGAGTAAGGTATGCGGAGCTCGCTACCATTTGAAGGTAAAATACGAGCAACCAGCTCCGCGACACCAAACGAGGAGGCGAGAAAGGCAGATGGGCTTGACTCATGCATGCGGCGCACACCCAGCCCTCCGTGTCGAACGGGCAAACTAGCCTGGGACCACTGCGTGTCATTGAGTTGAATGTTTAGTATTCCCTCGAGCGTATTTTTCAGGGTTTCATCGAAACTCGCTACTACTCGGGGGAACAACCATGTGGGGGCAGTCCTAACGGTGTACGTTATTTTTGGCATCGAGAAACAGCTTCTAAGCAGAATTAGCGACACGTGAGCCGACAGATGCTCGAGATGTTCAGCAAGAGAGGACAAAGTACCTGTTTTTTTCTGAAGGTCACCGCTTACTGCTTCAGCAAAAATTGGAGCGCCAAGCAAATATAAGTCCTCTTTGCCCATGACCCTTAACCCCGGCATGAGCTCTCGAAAAACATCTCCAGCATCCGAAGAACCTGGTCTGCAAGCGTAGAATTCGCATTTAGCGCTGTTTACCTCTAAACCCATAGCCTTCAAAGCAGGAAAGAGTCTCTGGAGATCTCTTGCGACTACGTCAGGACTTCCCCCTAGCGTCCCATCATCCAAATACCACACGTTGAGTGGTGATTCTAGAGTGGTGATGACATTCTGAACAGCAAGGCCAAACAGTAGTGGACCCAAAGGATCTCCTTGCTGTGCACCTACTTCAGACGAGATAGCGTTACCGTCGTAAAATAAATTGCTTGGAGCGGCGTACACCTGGTGGAGGAAAGGAAACAGTACCGGGATGCGTTCTTTGGCTTCCTTGAGTAGGGTATCGCGTTCCACCGAGTTAAACGCGTTGCAAAGGTCGATTTTTATTAGCACGTTATCCTCGTCCTCGTTGGCAGTAAAGGTGCGGGTGGCGTGGATAGCTGCCTCGCACCCCAGAACCGTTCCAAAACCCACTTGGTGAGGCTGCAGGTGCTCCGCCATCTCCTCTCTGACTGCTCGGCAGCCCAGCTTCGCTACCAGTCTACGAATCGTGCTACCGACCGCTATCGGTCTGACACCACCATCTTTTTTAGACAACGCACACAATGAACCTCCATATAGGTAAGGGCACACTTCTGCATTTAAAGAGCCTTCGAGAAGGAAATTGCACAACCGTGTAAGAGATTCCAACAATTTGAGTCCGTTGTCTCCTGCTGATAGTGATGTCAGCTCCTTGAGATGTTCAGGTCGAAGCCCGTCCAGCCCGGGTGCCGATCCATTAACAAAGGTGTTGAGTGCACTGACTACTTGATCTGGCTTAACCGTGAGATGTGGCTCAGAGTTGTCTGGGGGCAAGGTCAGATCGAGCGCTCGAGAAGGCGACGGGTGCTTAGCCTGCATAGCCAGTAAAGTTTCCGGACTTGTTGGCGCCAAACTGCACTCCGAGACCAGCAGACGCGCTGCTCCCCTCTGGTCCCCCTCGAACACTTTTAGAGAATTTGATGGGTATATATAATTTGACCTCGGTTAAGAAAATGGTCTGTTTAACGTGGAACGACCACCTGTTGCTGGCAGAAGCGTAAAATAATAAAACACACCCTTGTGCTCTAACCGGCGCTAATATTCGAGTCGTTTCAGCATTAGGTTACAGACTGTAATTAACTTAATAGAAACATGCATTTTAGCGTTCATAGCTAATAGTTTCCGTGCATCGGATGGCATGTTAAGGTTGCTTTCTATGATAACTAAGACGGTGATCTTGGTAGGCGGTTGAAAAGTCTAACACCAGGATACACCGGGTCGTTCATCAAATCGGTGTCCCACATTCATGATAGAGGTAGAATACAGGTGTTCATTTTAGTAAAAATTGATTTTTTTATTGAATGACGTAAATTATTTATGAGATCAATTTTACACAGTATTCGATTTAATAAGCAACATCATCTTAAGTTGATTGAGGTGCGGCTAATAGAACCAGGACACTCAATTAATGTTAAATCACTGGCGTATTAACTGTTTATAACTATTCATCGCAAGGGCAGTTCATGAGATAATATAGGCTGGTATCAAGGACCATCTGGTAGGAACATAGGTCGAAATATGAAAAAGATATTGGGATCTCCTCTCAACATTTTTCAACCTATGTTCCTTAGGGAAAGATCACCAGCCTATCTTGCATTTTAGCTATCACCAACCTATCTTGCATTTTCGCTATCGGTCACTAATAAAATTCACTCTATTATTAAAAGTTACCGTTTCTGCTGATTACAACTCGTAGAATACACATGTCACGGGTACAACGATAACAACATAAACACAAACATTCAGCGAAACCATCACAAAATTAAAAAATCCTGCTTAATTAAAACACTTCGTGACGTCAGCCGCGCGGTAGAGCGACTTGACTTCGCGTGCGGGTAAGCCTGGCTAAGCACGTGTTTACCCGACTGTCAACAGCTGAGTATGTGAGGTACCTTGTTGTCCATGGTCCCGGCCAACCCCGTTCCTCTCCTGGGCCTGACTGCCATCGCTGAACCCGGCACGAACCACCTTCGCCACCAACACACTCGCGGTGGGCCGCCGAAATGACATAACTGTAACACGCGCGTTATGAAGGCTTTACAATGGGTTCAGGCTTGATAATCTGGAAATTTTGCAAATTGGAATTGGGTGAAATGGTTTTAACGTGAGGAGCTGATTATCTGTCTGCAAGCACCAAAAGCGTCACATATCGAGGCGGAGGAAGAAGAAATACTATAACAAATTTTGCGCATAGGTTGCAAAATATAATTAAAGCGTTGCCCGACACAGTTAGCCATATTTTTGTTTAGCTGATATTTTTCCTTTAGTTGAGGTATTCAGCTGTATTTTATGGGATAATTCCTCTAAACCTTCTGGATCACATTGTGATGATATTCTGCTTGTTCGAAATTTTTATTCTTTAGAAGATATTAGCCAGTTAAACAATAAAGGCATGGTCCATCCATGGCAGACTTAAATATGTATTTATTTAACACATCAATAAAACAAAACACGAACATACTTAGACACATTAAGCCTTATTTGCGAAGTAGGCAGAGCAGACAAAAGTTTGAGAGTTATTCAGAAGACTGTGTATCGCCTGACAGGTTGTAGGCCTGTCGCCTAAAATTCCAATACATCAACTCTCTCAAATCCCTTAGTCGCTTCTTACGACACCCACGGGAAAGACATGGAGTGATGCTATTCTAAGCCGGCACCACACAATCATACATAACGCATGTAAAAGCTCCTTTACGCGTGTTATGGTATTTTACAAGCCATTATAGTGATTGTCGTCGTGCATTAAAACTATTACTGTTTTATTTAATCTCCTTTGTTTATGTGGTTTAATTGGTGCTTGCTGTCATGCGAATCTTCGGGGAATGAAAAACTGTACCAAGGCTAGTTCACAATACTTCCAGTTAGTTGAGTTATTCAATTTTATAATTTGTCTAGTGACTGATGATTAAGTATGAAGTACTTTTGCCTGCTAGCTTTCTCTTACTATTTGGGGATGTCAGAGGGTTTCACGCATTACCTTGCTCTAAGATACAGTCTACGCATCTTTGTCTACATACAAATTATTATGTATTTTTTTGTATTTATTGGGGATATCCCTTTTTTGCATTGGGCTCGGTCGTAATTAGCCATGGAAAGTGGAAAGCTGCGCAAAGGTGGGCTGTTAAAAGGGGTGAGACAACTCAGCGTGACTATACTCACCCACCAACAGGGATGTCTAAATGTGACCAAATCAACTCGTCAAAAAGTCCAACAGAAATACCAGAGAGGCCGAGAGTGGTATCTCAATGGCTCTACTTTCATGCTGCCTTTTACAGCAGGCTGGACTATAGGTGGGGAGCAGTCTGAAAGTGTAGGGCGCAGTTGGATTGGAGTGCCCGGAAATATGCTTTTTACCGTAGGAAAACATTTTATTACACCAAAAAAGTAAGTACCGATTGAAGCGGCTGGGCGGGCATTACTAATTACCTATGAACGTATCTACGAGTACGTATCTGGTACGAAGCGACTAATGAAGAAATACAGAGAATAGCTGCTGCGTCCTGAATGAAATATCTAGCTCTGCGTACGCTAAGCTAACCCGCCAAGCGACGCGTGACAATGGTAGAATCCTTCTATACCGGGAGTAACGGAAATGGTATAACAAACCGAAAGGAGGTCAAGGTACTCATGAAACTGAACAACTTTCCCCTCGGAATATAGGTCGAAATATGAAAAAAAAATTGGATCTCCCATAGTAAATCAATTACCTGACCGGCGATTTTGTATGGGACGTCCAATTTTTTTTGCATATTTCTACCCAGGTTCCATTTCTGTTACTCCCTGTAGAGAGAGACCCACAACAGTGACTGATTTTGTGAAGCTTTCCATTCATATGGTTGCTCAAATTAGATACCCTTTACCCAGTTGTTAAAGGCGACTGGGCGAACTTGGGCTATGGCCATAATTTGAGTTTCTTTAATTCAATACAAACGTGGTCACTGTAGTTATGTTATGTAACCCCATCGTTTAAAAAAATGAAAACTGAAAAAAGACCGTCCCGGGAGAGTCGAGAAAATAAATTTCTTTTAGTCCTTGATTTTATACAAACATGGTCACTCTAGTTCTGACGTGTTACTTTTCCTTTATACATAATAACGATAAAATAAAATTCTGCTGTGACAATTTTGAGAAAAAGCTCAAAAACATTTTTCATTGAAATACGGCTCAACTTTTTTTCCTTTGATTCAATACAAACTTGGTCACCTTAATTATGATAGGTGACCTATTAGCTATACATGTTAAAGAGAAAACAAAAATCTAACCCGGCAGTTGAGATAAAAATAAATATTTTGTCTTTAATTCATTACAAACGTGGTCACCCTAGTTAAGATAGGTGACCTATTAGCTATGCATGTTAAAGAGAAAACAAAAATCTAACCCGGCAGTTTTGAGAAAAAAATATAAATATTTTTTCCTTGATTCAATACAAATGTGGTAACCCTAGTTAAAATAGGTGACTTCTTATCTAAAATGTTTAAGAGAAAATAAAAATGTAACCCGGCATTTCTGAGAAAAAAAAAATATTATCTCTTATTTATAAATGCGAGAAAATAAAAATCTGACCCGGCAGTTCCGAGTATTTTTAAAATATTTTTTTCCTTGATTCAATAGAAATGTGATCACCTAGTCACGATATGTGACTTATCTAAACATGTTCAATAGGAAATATAAATAAAATCTGGCAGATTTGAGAATAAAAATATGTATTCCTTGATGTCAAGTGTAACGTGGTCACCCTAGTTAGGATATGGATGAGATTAGTACAGGACCGTGGGAATTGGCGCAATAGAGAAAAGGCCTATAGCTTGCAGTGGGTGGATGTGGCTTGATGATGATAATCTATCTATGTATTCTATTCTATTTGTATTCTATCCACATGGATGGGTGCCTATGCCATGTTGTCCCACCGTCTGCCGGCGGTTGTGTGCCCGTAAAGTGTCCCCGCTATTGGGTGCCGATGTAATTCCATTTCCCAGTGACACCGTGAAAGCAAACGCAGCAAATGGCACAACAGGTAAGTAGTACACACACACGATGCGATGTACCTAGAGAGAATGGGGTCAGTAAACTAATAACTACTCATGAAACTGAAAAACTATAAATCGGTGTTGAAAAACGGTAGCTGTACTTAGATTGTTCAAGGGGAAATGAAGTACATCATGTAACTTAACAACGTCCCACAACAACAAGTGCTTTAGAGTATGATCTTCTTCGAGTGGGACACCAAGTCGTCCAACTGAATTCTCCAACCGCCTACTGCAAGTAGCAGGCGTCTAGCATGGTTGTGTAACGACCGTCGTCGTCTAAATGATCATAGACAGCAACCGCGACCAACGGTTTAAAGTGACCTCCGAAGCACCGAATATTTACGACGAGTATGATAATAAGACGGTGTACGACGAACAAAACATCTAGACCTTTAATACTTATCAACTTGTTTGTGGAAATTATATTATTATATAAATTGATGCTTAAGAAAAGTTCTTCAGTTTCATGGTAGAGCTGTATTCTAAAAATTTAAAGACACTACGTTTTTAAAGCGTAACGTCGTCGACTTGCCTATGAAAATAACTTTAAGGGAATTGGCTTATTTGTACCGCAGGACGGCACTGAATCTGCACTGTTAGACAGTAGTAGCGACGCACACCTCTACCAACTGGGCTACTGCGGCTCATCTGCCGTAAAATAAAATAAGAATTATATGTAATATCTTACAGCAAAAATATGCTCGAAAGTGCTAAAAACGTTCAATATCACTGCAGTTGAAACTCTGCCTTCCCCAGTAGGGATAAAGGCATGATTAGACATGTATGTTAAAAAAAATGCTTGGTTTTTCTATGCTGGCTGATAAGATAAAAAAGGAAACAAAATAAAGTGCCCTCTAGCGCCACCGAGCCGCAGTTGAAGGTAAAGCTTGAGTAGGGGTGGAGGGTGGTTTCAGTACGTTTCAGGGCCTGATGGAGGCACCGGCCTAAATATTTGCTACGCCCTTTACACAGATGGCATTTTATCGCTTTCCAGCCTTTTGTCTCTTTAGTACTGTGTCCGATATAAAATCTGCTGGTAATTTGTGTTTCTATCAAACGTTTGATCAAAGAAATAATACCCTTGACTTGCTTGACTCATTGTACACCATCAACAAATAAATTATAGTTGAAGAAAGTGGTGGCAGAACCAGTCGTCGCAGGCTTCCGTGCATGACTTTTGAAATCACATTTTGTTTGATCCTTGTTATTTTCTCACACATAATATGATCATCAGCCTGCCCTTAAATCAGTTGGGGTCGGCGCAACATGATTCGTTAGAACACAAAATAATGTAGCAAAAGGATTTGGCTATGTATAATGACTGATCGCCTGCCTGACATCAACCCTCTTTGGGAGTGCTATAGTGGGTGGTATGACCGCCACCGTGCGGTAGACCATAGTCGACAGATATTCAGCCAAGGTCAAAAACTTTACGTCGTCTTTTTATCACCCTGAGTGGACTAGGAGTGGCAGTATTCTTTTCTTAGGCACTACCACACGTAACACACATTATCTACCCTTCGGCGTTGCCCTTCTTTAATGGTAATAATCTGTGGGCGGCCACTCCAAACGCGGTGAATGTGGCTACATATAGGTCAGGGGAAATTTAGTTTCGTCTTCGACTCGCAAAGAAGAAGAATGGTAATGATTTTTTTTGTCGTTTGGCAAAGCTTCAGAAAAGGGATAAAACTCGCTTATCAATCCGTTGGCCTGATTCAGTTAACAAAATTAAGGTCAAGCAAATGGTCTTCTTTTGAGAAATCTAGCCACTAAGTAGCTACAGAATCGCGCGATGACTTTAGCAGTGGAGCTATACGGAGTGTCTCTGTTTAATTGGTTGAAAAAAATCAAGATTCTGAAGCTTCATCTAAGACTAAAAATGTTTTTGAATATACGGAAATGAAAATCAGCACTCCATTTATGGAAGGTCATCTGCACGTACTTAACTATGTAATCAAATCTAAGAAAATTAATTTAACCATATTCTAAACATCGTAGCATTATAAAAGTTGGCAGTTGTATGTGATTTTGATGACAATGCAATAATATGGTACTGTCGAGCTGATCTGATGATGGAGCCGGAAGATATGAACTGGAACATAATGATGGATGATCGTATCATAGCCGTGTTTGGACTTTATCGAAAGGTCTTGAAATGAACGTTGGCCATGGTTAGGTTTCAAGGTCTGATGATGAAGCCAAAAGATAGGTACTAGCATTCCATTATGAAATATCGTATCATAGCCGTTTTTGGATTTACGTGCACCTATAAAAGCATGTTTTAGTTTCTTTTACACTATTAGATTAATTATTTATTCGAATCTCTACATTCGAGAATGGTAGCCAAGGTTGTCAAGGTAGAATTTAGATTTTCCTATGGGCCACTTAAATAGGGACACCTGTGGAATAATACAAAATATAAAATGACTGCAAAATTGTCTCTACTTTACTTATCTAAAGCTTGGTGACGGGTTCAACGACCGCTTTTATCTTAATATCCAGAGATGGGTTTAAAATTGCGTCAGTGTTACTTCCGGGCTCCAAAATTAGGGCTTCTTATCTTAGCTGTGCGACCTCATCTTCATCAGAACAGAACCGTCAAGAAATGAGTTTGAGGTAAGTAAACTCAGCTTATGTTGTCTCGTATAATGTATGGTAGAAATCGTTCTTCTCTTCCTGTGGGGCACCGAATTAACATTAAAATGTACGTAGTCATATCAGTTATATTTCGTAGTTAAAATTATAATTCATATTTCTTAGAAAATATCACGTTTTCTAACATTAGGTAACTTTAGTGATATGATAGAACAAAAGGTCAATAGAAGTTCAGTGATAAGGTTTGATATCTTTCGCATTTTGTTACCAAAATTTGCTTGCTAAGTATTAGAAGATGTTTTTTTTGATAAAAGCTACCGAATACATGGATAATGCTAAAGAATCGTGACGTGCTTCAGTCACTAACATTTCTAACCAATTGAAACATATTGGGCCTTACCACAAAAAACTTTAAGACAAGTGTTAAACGCATGTTTAAAATAAACCTTCATATACCAATAAAATAAACGCAAGACACGCGTTTAACGCCCGTCTAACATTTTTGTGGTAAGGCGCATAGTTCCTGTAAAGCAAGACAATGGATACACCTTTTGTCGGCGGAGCCAACAACTACACATTGAGTTGAGACAGTTGTGCCGTGTGGTGCCAGCTTAGAATATCATACATATCTTTCCTGTGGGTGTTTAAGAAGCGACTACGGGATTTGAGAGTTGATGTGCACTGCAATTTTAGACGATGGGCTGACAACCTGGCTCTATGGTGATACACAGTCTTCTAAATGTCTTTCAAACTTTTGTCAGACATGGTACGGCTAGGCAGTACCACACGTGTTAAAGGCCCTTATTTACAGCCGTTTCCCCGCAAGGGACAAAGGCGTGATGTATGTATGAGTTTAGACAGTGGCACATTGAACTTGGCTATCAAATTTCTAATCTACCATGTTTTTGGTGGTAGACATTATCTTGAATAATACTGTCGCTTACTTGGGCAACGCAGGTTGTAATACTATACCTTTGACGCACCGAAATATGAGTAAGCAATGCCTTACGGGTTTGCCTAATCCTTAAACGGCCGGACTTTGTATCAAACACTTCAAAGTAAAAAAAAAAGATTTTTGGCAGAAATACAGGATGTAAAAATAATAAGTATAATAGGTATATAAAGTACGGCTGTTCGCACAGGCCATATTAGACAGCTATTAAACCCATAATAGAAGACATGTTGATACCGGAGGAGCCGGAACGGGACGGAAGATGCTCGAAGTTGACACCAAAGCAAAATAGACCTTAAATCATAGCATTAGATTGATTTTGACAGCTGTTAAATATTGCTAACTCGAACGGCCATAAATAACGTATATGTAAGCTCTACATTTTGAAGTTGCAAATCGTCCATCTCTTAATGGCATTTTCGTGAAGTATGTACTTATTTTGGCTACAGACGTACATACGTGAATCCATAAAACTATGCTAAAACTATACCTATCAGAAAAATTATATTTCGTCGTATTTGCATCAGCAAATAATCAAACTCTAAGAATTGTTAGCATTAAAATAAAATAAAATGTAGAGTCAGAACTAAGGTACGTATATTGTACAAGCAGACTACACTACATTAAGGCCTACTGTTAAAGAGTAAAATTATGAAATGTACCATTAACCGGTACAACGTAAAAGAAACATAATACATTATACCTACTTAACACTTTTTCAGAAGTAGTACGGTAAATCGTAAAGATGTTGGTGCCCATTCCGTAAAGGGCGGCTCATTCATTTGTACGGTCGGCCGCACATGGGTGCCGTCGGCTCGGCTCGGCGGCCATTCTCGTGGAAGACAAAAGCCCGCAAGCCCTTTCGGAGCGGATCCCTCGACAAAAACCTCGGTGGAATCGCCGGCCGCCGCGCGCTTAGAAACGAGCTTGCATAGAGGTATTTGTGCTACGCAGATGTGCCACACCATACTGGGAGTAAAGAAAAAAAAATTGGACCTCCCATATAAAATCGCCGATCAGCTAATTGATTTACTATGGGAAGTCCAAACTTTTTTTCATATTTCGACCCATGTTCTATGGGAAAAGTTGTTCAGTTTCATGAGTACCTTGACCTCCTTTCGGCTTGTTAGGTATACCCTTTCTGTTACTCCCTGTATAAAGAAAATGTAAAGACGCTGGGAGAACACGTGTCTTAATAAAAATTAATAGATGAAAGAGACCAAAACAAAGCTTGTGAAATATGTAATGCCAACGAATGGATTTGTTAAACAAGATGGAGCTGAAGCTAATTATTTTAACAAAAATGTAGAGTCCGTATTTACTAATTTATGTTTGCTAATGGAATCATTTAATATAATATAATAGCTAATGATTAAAGCTAATAAATAAAAATAATTATACTAAATATATACAAAATGACATATTATAAAAGTTTTAGAAAAAAAAATACACTCAATACTTTTAAAGTTTGGAATATACAGTCACATTTTTAAAAAATGTTGATGACAGAATTTGTGACTATTATTATCATGATAACAACAACTAAAGTAAACTTAACGTCCTCTGCGCGGTAAACAGTCTATAGGCAGAAACGAGACGCGGTGAGGTGAATAATCTTTGACCGAGTGTTGTGAAACGCGCCGCGCGTCAGTGCTTGGCCGGCGGCAGGCGCGTCGACGCATACTCGCGCGCTCACAAAATGGCGCGCCTCCTCACGCACTTTCTACCATTCCTGGCCATCGCTACCGCACAGCAGGAGTACCTATACACCCCACGGATTGGCTCACAGAAACTCGCGTCCTGCTACAGCAACGGCCAGCCCCAGGTGAGTCTTAGTGACCGGCACCTAAATTCTGTCTGACGCTTCTGTTTTTGTTAGCAACATGTGTCTTTGGATTGGACTAGCTCACGTCTTGAGTCTATATTCAGATGTTATGCCTTTATTCTGCTCTTCTCTGACTTGGAATGTCGCAGTGTGTTAATTATCAGATCCAAGTTCTGTTATAGTTGTGAACAAATATACTATTTTGTCATACTGTTGGTAGAGTTCACTGTAGATTATAATATTTTCTGCATAGCGTGAAAACTTTAGAGTTAAATCTTTGACTCTACAGTCAGTATTTTGGATCTGCCTTTTATAGCTGTATTGGTGCCACAAATATAGGCTTAACTTGTAATGACTATCAAATGAGTACAATAGTGACTCTTTCATTGTTATCGCCTGGCTGAAAACTAGGACTTCCTATAAATAAAGTTGCCAGAGTCGAGAGTAGTTTTGGCAGATTATCGAGAGGTTATCACGGCTGGCATAATCGTAGGTCCATTGATACAAAATGAGTTCGTTTGCTCCCAGCCTAATGTTCGTTATCAGGGGCCAACGGAACGCACTTATCACACATCCGTTATAACAACAGATACTACACTTATTTAGTCAGAGTTATTAAATTATTCATTACTCTCTTAAAATATGTGTTATGTGTAATATAGAGTCTTAATATAGGTAGCTCTTTAGGTCTTTATTTTTATTTTCAATTAAGTCTGAAACTTTCAATCTTTAGTTTAAAGCACTTATCAGTTTGCACCTACCTATTCCGCCAAAAAGACATTGTCGACCTAAAGCTATTTACCTTAACTTTGTGTGAGATGAGAGAGACTGAGTCCCAATTTTGTTGAGGAATGCAGCCACTCGGGTGCACACTTTTCGTTTTACAGTTAGGTACCTAGTTCTTCCTGCCCTTTGAGCTTTATATTCGGTTTGAGCATTGGATCATCTGTATTACCGAAATTGTGTACCTATTTGCTAACTTCGCTGTTTTAGATTATTATGTAAGCTGAAACCTCGTGCCTAAAGATCAAAATCAGGTGAATCAAGTTATAATGAAAGGCATAAGACACGTCTATAAAACCGTGCGTTTAAAACCAAGCAGTAAAAGGCGGGGCGACCGTTTACGTTCAAGATAAAAGCCCATTTCGGTATACCTCTTAGATTATATAGGCAAGCTATAGATGCCGTGTGATGCCGGCTTAGAATAGCATCACCCCATTTCTTTCCTGTGGGTGTCGTAAGAAGCGACTAAAGGACTCGAGGGTATCATGTGTATTGCAATTTTAGGCGACAGGCTGACAACCTGTCACTATAGCGATACACGACAATAGCTAAAACGGCCCTCAAATATGTGTCAGACGTGGCGATAACGACCGTACTTTTACGACCGTTGATGCTCTGCCTACCCCGCAAGGGATAAAGGCGTGATGTATGTATGTATGTATGTAGAATGCGCCTAAAAAGTTAGAACGGTAGGCAGTAGTCTGCATAGGTACAACCTCTCTGTCTATCGGCATGAAAACGCCAGTGACAACACTATAATTGAACCTCTATAACTTCTCATACATTTGACGAAGGTTTCTATGGAGCAACTGCTTACGTTTTGACAGTACGGTGAGGGACGATACGCGCACTCTATTTAGTGTGTATCTAGTGTAACGCTCAGCAAGAGCTACGTTATATAACAGCTTTACATGTCATAAATTACGAAACCTAAAAATCATTTAAAATACGGCCGCCCAAATAGGCCACATTTGACAGCTGTCAATCCCAAACTAGAAGACATGTCAACAAAGAAAAAAAGGCCTCATGTCATATTATTAACATGATTTTAACAGCTGTCAAATATGGTCTATTTGAACGGCTGTACTGTAGGTAATAATACAATAACGTCCTAAGTCCTAAAAGAAGAACAATTTTTCTTCTTTTTGTGTCCTATCAGTCAGAGCCTTAAATGGTGATGTAAACAAGTTTGATAGACGAGAAATAGGGAGATTAGCAATATTACATAAGTTTATCACGCCTATATCTCATGAGGAGTAGGCAGCGCGTAAATAACTGTAAAAACGGCTATTTACACCGCGTCTGAAAAAAGTGTTTTAGGAGTCATTCAGAAAACTGTGTTTCACCATAGTGACAGGTTTTCAGCCTGTTGCTTAAATTGCAATACACATCGACTCTCAAATCCCTTAGTCGCTTCTTACGACAATCTCGGGAAAGATATGGGTTGATGCTATACTAAGTCGGGACTACACGGCAAAATGCTGCTGATAGCGCCCATATTTCTTTAATTATAGTAAAGTAACATGCTCTTACACCAGATGTAAGTACCTATCTGTCGGTTCCATGCTAATTTGTAATGATGGTTCAAGAAAACACTGCTTACCATAACCGCCTACCTTAACAACCTACCTACCTATCACCTAGTAGTTTACTAAAGTATGCATGAATACAAGGTGGCTAAAACCATCACACCATAACAGCCACAACAGTCCAGAGCTGGTCAAAGGCCTCTCCCTATCGGGGGGTATTGCCACGCTTGGCAGGCCGATTGGAAGTAAGCGCAGTGCAAGATAACGCGGCTGCCCATTCCTTGATTCATGATTATCCCGGGTAGAAATGGGTATTCTAAGCTAGAATCACACGGCAATTCGATAATGATCCCCGCAGATGTTAGAAAAATCTATCAATTCAAAAGTTACTGCCAGATGGCATGCTAGGAAAAATAATTGATGCGGTTCGAGAAGACATCACCCACACTTTTAAGAATACAATAGAAGAACTTATCAACCAACAAATAACTGCACTAGCCGATCGCATTATTTCAAGACTTGAAGATGTTGTACACACAGTTGAAAACTTAAACAGCCGGGTTGATGGTATCGAAGATCGTGTAGCATCCATTGAACATCAACTGGCGGAAGGCTTCACCGGCTCAGACAATGATCAGAAGCAGAATACTATAATTGAAAATCTAAAAAGCGAATTAAATGACCGGGACCAAGAATTACTTCAAAATGACCTAGAAATATCGGGTATCCCAGAGGTAGCCGGCGAGAACCCTATCAATATCGTCTCTCTTGTGGGTAGCAAACTTGGCGTCAACATCTTGCCTAGTGACGTAGTCAGCGCGATGCGAGTGGGAGCACGGCGCGATTACGCCGCTGCAGCCGCAGGACCCGCTGCTGGAGGAGGCGCTCGAAACAATGAGGAGAGCGTACACCATTCGGCAAATTGCTGTTCGCCTAGTACGCCGCGCCCAGAGAGATGCGCTGTTGCAAGCTGCACGAGTCCGTCGTACTGTTGATACATCTGGATTAGATCTGCCAGGGGAACCCCGTCGCTTCTATGTGAATGAACGATTGACGCGCATAAATAGACAGCTTTTTTGGAGAGCTAGAGAAGAGAAACAACGTCTAAAATGGAAGTTTGCATGGACAAAAGATGGGGCCATATTAGTTAGAAAGGACCAAGAAAGCTCGGTTATACGTATACGCACAGAAAAAGACATTGCCAGGGTTTTTGGTGCTGCAAATGTTGGTGGCATATAATATGTCATTTCATTTAGTATGCCAATATTGCTTTTTGACTGTGCTATATTTTATGATTTACTTTAAGTTTCATAATTTCTTTGTGTACTGTTTCGTTAATACTTTGTTAAACTACTCGATAATTTTATCTATTGTTAAGTATATAATATTAAGACTAGATCTCACTAAAACTTACACTCTATGTATTCTTAAAATATTCTTTATATTTATATTTATTGTATCACACATACATCACATTATTCCTTCTATAAGGCATTATCGTCGTATCCCATTTTCTTATAATTATTTTAATGTTTCTTTCTACTATAAAATGTCAGTGGCATATAACGTATCTCTTAATTTTTCTATAGTTAACAAACGGCATTTAACTTTGCTGACATTCTCACTGATGAGGGGTAAATACTGTCTAATCCTCCACGCCTACATTTTTCAATTTATTAAGACAAATAATTTATCTATAGGTTTGCTTAATCCTGGTTCCCTTGGTACTGCTCATGATGAGTTTTTGGTAGCTCTATCACGCCATCAAGTGGATATTCTGGCAATCAATGAGACCTGGCTTCCAACAGGTGAAGAGGCACGCGCGCCTGCTCCATCTGGGTATCGGCTGCGCCATATATCGCGCCCAGCAAATCTACGAACGCGTGGAGGCGGAGTGGGATTTTATATCAAGCGTGGCATTAATGTACGATATCTCACACACCCCTCTTCACATTCAGTAGAGCAAATGTGGTTAGGTCTTAACCTTAATGGAGTTCGGGTGGCTATCGGTACTGCTTATCGCCCGCAATGGGTAAACCTTGATAACTTTATTGATGCTCTTTCTGAATCTATAACTTCGTTTTCATTATACGATCACGTCATTCTTGTAGGAGACTTTAATACAAATCTTTTAGTTAATTCAAGTACATTTAATCCTAGCAACGCCAAAAAACTTCTAGACTTCTTTACTTATATGAATCTTACTCAATATGTAGATCAAAAACCCACACATTTCACAGATCATAGTGAATCTTTAATTGATGTAATTTGTTCTACTACGAAGATTTTTGACGTAAAGGTTGATTACATTCCTGATCTTAGCCACCATGCTTTTATATCATGTAAAACAAGTTTCAAAAAAATTAAGGCACCACCGAAATGGATAATATATAGACCCCTGAAAGACATAAATTTGGAACTTTTTAACCATGACTTAGAATTAATTAATTGGCAGCAGTTAATATCTAATGATGTAAATGATTTGCTACAAAATTTAAACTCGTACTTACTTATTTTGTTTGATCGTCATGCCNGAGTTTGTGGAAGAATATCAAACGGGATGTGGCTGACTTTAGGACTAAAGATATGGAGATCCCATCACACTTGTTTGACCCAAACGCCATAAACACCCATTTTCTTACTTTACCTGGAAATGACTCTGTTAGTATTTCAAATCTGACCTACTTTGAATTTCACCGTTTTGGATCAGGTACTTTTCAGTTAAGCCCTATTAATGAGTCAACGGTATTAAATATCATAAAATCTATTAAATCGAACGCATTAGGGATAGATGGAATCTCTTTAAATATGGTCCTTTAACTCTTCCACACACGATTGGAATTATTACAGCTCTAGTGAATAAATCTATATTAACAGGTACCTTTCCTGAAGCCTGGAAAACTGCTGTAATCAAACCACTACCTAAAACAATCATCCGGCCGAATTTAAAGATTTGAGACCAATAAGTATTTTGCCATTCCTATCGAAAATTTTAGAAAAAGCAGTTAGCATTCAAGTATATAAATATATCGAACAAAATAATATATTACCATCAAAACAATCCGGGTTCAGGAAGGGCCACAGTACAGCTACAGCATTATTAGAAGTAGTTGATGACATCATAGCTGCTCAGGATAAAGGAGAAGGGACTATTCTAACGCTGTTAGATTTTTCACGTGCGTTTGACACAATTAATATCTCTCTTCTACTGTCCAAACTTGCCTACTACGGTTTTGATATTAACACTATTAAATGGTTTTCTAGTTATCTTACTGGTCGCACTCAGTTGGTTGAGCTTCAGAAGCCGGACGGATCGTCGATAGTTTCAAATACAGCACCAGTTAAAAGAGGAGTCCCTCAGGGATCTATTCTTGGACCAGTGCTCTTTATTTTATATTCCGCTGATATTATTACAAGTATTAAAAATTGTAATTACCATATTTACGCCGATGACCTACAGCTATATATGTCATTTAAACCTGGTCACACTAATTCTGCAATTAACAAAATTAACGAAGATTTGGAGCGCATAGCCGAATGGAGTGTAGCAAACTGCTTGGTGATAAACCCTGCAAAATCTAAGTTTCTTGTCTTGGGATCTTGTAAACAAAGAACAGAGATTATAGCGGCTGACCCTGTTGTATCAGTTAAAACAGATCCGATCCAAATGGTTTTTGAGGCTCGAAATCTGGGGGTTTTAATGGATGGTAGATTACATTTCGAGAATCATGTCTTGACGACTATACGTAACTGTTTTTACCGTTTAAAGGTACTTTATCGAGTGCGTAATTTTTTAGATGTTGACTTACGTATAAAATTATGCGATTCTTTAATCCTCTCTAAACTTAATTACGCTGATACGGTAATTGGGGAATGTTTACTCGCACGAACTAAAAAAGTTATACAGAGATTGCAGAATGCATGTGCCCGTTTCTGTTTCCTATACCTAGGCGAGCTCATGTCACTCCTTCCTAAACAATAATAATTTAATGAACATGGCGTCAAGACGCTCATTGCATTTTGCTACGTTACTTTTCGGTGTCATTAAAAACCAAATCCCAATATATTTATTCCAGAAACTTAACTTCTCTAACCGTCACATTAGGTATGCTAGTCGCCTTTCTAGCCATCAACACCGTACAACTGCCTTTCGTGGTAGCTTCCGGTATGCTGCCACGAAATGCTGGAATAATTACCTCCGCCCATAAGAAACTCAAAATCTATTAATTCTTTTAAATACAATCTAAAAAAATACCTTTTACAAAATCAAAAACAATCATAGACAAGCAGTTGTACCAATTCCTTCAATTCATTATATTAAAATAAATTTTAAATTACGAATACTATTTATTATATTATGCATCTATACCTAGGCATTAGTTTTATAGCAGTCTGACTGATCTCATAAAATATTAGTTGATATATTACCTGATCTCATTATTTTAAGTCTGTAATTATTGTTATTTGTCATTGGATTTATTATATTATTTTTCTAATTGTATTTTATTATAGTTACAATATCTGTTTGAAATATGCGAGTAATGAAAATCTTTTTATAATAATTATGTATATGCTTAATCTAGTAATTTAAGAGTCTTGTGTTGTCACAATAATTTGGTTACGCGGAAGACCAGCGCTTTGTGAGTGCCCTGCGCAAGTAGGCTCTTGCAATGCATTTTGCTGAGCGGAGACCTTTTTGTTACCATTGTTAAACCTATTAAACTGTAAGTTAATTTGATTTATTTAATGTGTGGTAACAAATAAACATTTTTTCTTTCTTTCTTTCTTTCTTTTTCTGATAATTTTAATAATATTCTTTATAATAACATCTGTTGTTCTTGAAATAACGAAGAAACATCAGAACGCGTTATCAATTGAGACTCAACAACCTACTTTGTCTAGCCACCCGACGATCTGCTTTTCCTAATGCCCTAAGGTAGACTGGGAGATTAAAGCGTCAAGTCCGCCCTTGTACATATTTGTGCATAAAGTACAATAAATAAATACATTATAGCTAACTTACTTACGGATCACCAGCTGCCACGGATTTGAGCTACTTTGTACTTGCTTAGTCACGACTGAGGTAGCTGAATTTGCAGGATGCATTTTCTTCTTCGTAGACCCATCGAGACCTGGGGAGGAGAATAGGAGTATTTCAAATATTTTCGAAATATTTAAAGGAAGTAATATTAAAAAGAGAGTGATAAATATTTCATACTCGCACATGTGCGACAAAACAAAATACACCTTTCTCAGTATCTATGATGGAAAATCAATTATTCGAACTTCTTTTTGTGTGAAAACTTTAACAGATGAAGAACCTCAAAAATTACGGAACTTCCGCGTTATAAGGATGCGGAAGAGGAATCCTCATCAATACTAGTCTGCACCTCTTTCGTAGCACAGACTCTTTCCCACATGTTTCTTGATATGCTGTTATCTAGTAATGTCAGCAAGTTGATAGGGGAAAGGGGATTCCCCGTTGAAGAAATAAATGCTAACCTATCCTATAAATACTTAGTAGTTGGAGAATTCAGGAAAATCAATAGATAGTAGGTAGCTCATTAAGACATTAAACAATAACGCATTTTATTTTTATTAGATACCTTGTAGATACCGCAAGTTCTTTGACACTTTCTTCTAGCCGGCGTGTCAAGACGGAAGTAGGTAATCGTGTAACGGTTAAAAATGCTTTTCGATACTGCAAATGCTTATTAGGCCTCAAAGATTCAACCCGTGATGTGTATTAAATAACGAATTCTCATTCATGTGCGAGTATAAAGTTAATGATGCAATAAACATGGTAATGTTGGCCACATGCCCGCAACGCCAACACAGGCACAATCAAACCTCAGTTGCCAGGATGCCGGATGTATGACATCACCCCACCGTGGCGAACTGCTTGTACAGGGTGTCTTGACATCCTAAATATTACATATTTACATTACATATTAGAGTATACATACATATATCATTCATGTGCGTCTATAAAGTTAATGATGCAATAAACATGGTAATGTTGGCCACATGCCCGCAACGCCAACACAGGCACAATCAAACCTCAGTTGCCAGGATGCCGGATGTATGACATCACCCCACCGTGGCGACTGCTTATACATACAGGGTGTCTTGAGACATGGTAATGTTGGCCACATGCCCGCAACGCCAACACAGGCACAATCAAACCTCAGTTGCCAGGATGCCGGATGTATGACATCACCCCACCGTGGCGAACTGCTTGTACAGGGTGTTATGAAACATGGTAATGTTGGCCACATGCCCGCAACGCCAACACAGGCACAATCAAACCTCAGTTGCCAGGATGCCGGATGTATGACATCACCCCACCGTGGCGAACTGCTTATACAGGGTGTCTTGACATCCTAAATATTACATACTTTACATATTAGAGTATTCATACATATTCATGTGGGAGTATAAAGTTAATGATGCAATAAACATGGCAATGTTGGCCACATGCCCGCAACGCCAACACAGGCACAATCAAACCTCAGTTGCCAGGATGCCGGATGTATGACATCACCCCACCGTGGCGAACTGCTTATACAGGGTGTTATGAAACATGGTAATGTTGGCCACATGCCCGCAACGCCAACACAGGCACAATCAAACCTCAGTTGCCAGGATGCCGGATGTATGACATCACCCCACCGTGGCGAACTGCTTATACAGGGTGTTATGAAACATGGTAATGTTGGCCACATGCCCGCAACGCCAACACAGGCACAATCAAACCTCAGTTGCCAGGATGCCGGATGTATGACATCACCCCACCGTGGCGAACTGCTTGTACAGGGTGTCTTGACATCCTAAATATTACATATTTACATTACATATTAGAGTATACATACATATATCATTCATGTGCGAGTATAAAGTTAATGATGCAATAAACATGGTAATGTTGGCCACATGCCCGCAACGCCAACACAGGCACAATCAAACCTCAGTTGCCAGGATGCCGGATGTATGACATCACCCCACCGTGGCGAACTGCTTGTACAGGGTGTCTTGATATCCTAAATATTAGATACAATAGGTATACAATACCAGGGGCCGAAACAAGTTCCATGGTCAAAAATAATGATTTTACTGACCGATTTTCAAAAATACTGACTTTTACTGACCAGGTCTAAAATTACTGACTTTTACTGACTTTACTGACCTGTTTTGGCCCTTGCAATACGCATACATATATCACGCCTATATCCTTTGCGGAAAGGCAAAGCGTAAACGGCTGTAGAAAAAGACAAACTTTTGTCAGACATGGTGCTCTGACAAAAGATTGAGAGTCATTCGGAAGACTGTGTATACTGTCAGGTTGTCAGCCTGTCGCCTAAAATTGCAATACACATCAACTATCAAATCTTTTCGTCGCTTCTTACGACACCCTCAGAAAAGATACCTACCAGGTACTTATACGTACAGGGTGTCTTGATATCCTAAATATGATATACATTATATACACATGCATCAGGCCTATATGCGTTTCAGGATAGGCAGAGCGACGACTGTAAAAAGGCCATTTAGGTACGCCACGTCTAACAAACATTACAGCTGTTTTTCCATACAAACTGACAACAGACGAATTAATCCTTTAACTATTTTGTCATAAACAATATACTTAGGTATATTTCGAAATGATAAATCATTGAAAAATCCTTATAACATAAGTTATTACTCAATAAGTAAGTACCTACATACTGTGTTCATAATAAACGCACACTGTATAATTACGTGCGGTAACGCGTAAAGTCACCGAAATAGAAGGCCGACACGGAAACTGTAAACGCCCGCCCCAGATGGCGGTTTTGCCGCCAAAATAGTCGGGTCTATTTCCAAACGCAGGACATTCACTCCTCACACTTGCCCTCCCGTGCTCTTTACTCTTTTACATCACAAGAGCCGCCGTCTGATAAGCTTTAGTTTGTCAGCTATGTATACTTTAGTTATCTCTGTTCAGTGGGTGGGAATGGCAAGTTGTAATATAATAAGTAGTTTTAGTCTGGCTGATGTAGTCACATGATCAGAAATAAGTAGGTATTATCGCTAACACATTAACATACCATTTAAGGTGTCAACTTATACTGGTTTTTCATAATATTAGTATGAACAGTATAATATGTTGTTCCCTTCCATAAGTAAGTTGATGTGCTGGCGTTGATAGAGATGGGCTTCACGTATTTTTCCCCATTAAATTTCGCTACGAACATTTAGAAATGTATTGTATTGAAGCAATTTTTGAATCTTTGGCTCTCTCGATGTGATTTTACAATACCTCCAAATTACGGATGGCAAGCTGGGTGTGACAATACTCTACGTTCTGCGCTAATACTACTAGTCCACGTGACATCTCAGTACTTTGCTCACAAAAAGAACTACAATACCTGTCCATTGCAAAGCAAACTGGCACCCGTTCCGGAGCAACCTGCATCATTTACCTATTCGCCGTCGTGTGTGCTGAACTGCTGACAGTTGTCAAATCAATGTTAACCATACATTAGGTGTCCCAAATTTAGACGCCTCACACACGGAAAGTCAATTGTAACAAAATTCCTACAAACATTTGCGTACCTGGCAGAAAATAATAAAATTTTGTATTTTCTTCTCCAGCGATGTATCCCCGAGTTCGAAAACGCAGCCTTCATGGTGCAGATGGAGGCGACCAACACCTGCGGAGATAAAGGCACCAAGATGTACTGCATTCAGACGTCTGCTGGCACCTCCACCAGGTAAACTTCGCAAATAATGGCCCCATAATAAAAGCTGTACACACAGATGCCGAGAATCACCAGTTTGAATAAATGCATACTGTGTTACTGGAAAGTACGTACAGTGTTTGTCATCTATGCAGCTAGCCGACTTCAACATACAAGGAAAATACATTGACTAATACACAGCCTGGACCCGTAGTTCCTGGGTTCAAATTTCAGCGTTAAATCACCCCTTCTTACTCAAAACTACTATGATGAAGCATACGCACAACTACAATTCAAATTTATTTCCCTACCAGATCATGCGACTATTGCCAGCCAGGCCAGTTCTCCAGCTACTACCTGACGGATTTGCACCACGAGCAAGATAACCAGACCTGGTGGCAGTCCGAGACCATGAAGGAAGGCATCCAGTACCCCGCCCAGGTCAACTTGACTCTGCATTTGGGTAAGTTAGAGATGCAACTGCAACTTGGTACAATGTAGCATCGTGCCGCAAGGAACGGATTTTATTATTACCATTGTCATCCTGGCCGTGTTATGCCGGTTCTAATAGTAACACCTCATACGGGTAGAGCCCGTGGCTGTCGTAAAACGGGACATGCTGCTGAATTTAGGTAAACAGGCAACAGCGTTCCTTTTTAATACAATGCCTTGTTCTGACTCGCCAAACCACCTGAGAAAGGGCCCATGTCTAGCAGTAGACTGTTGAGGATGTTGATGTTGATACCGAAAGATATTCGTTACTGCTTGTGTAAGTTGGTTTAGTAAGAAGAATATTTTACTATATATTTTTTGTACGCAGGCAAAGCATACGACATAACATACGTACGGATAGTGTTCTACTCGCCGAGACCGCAAAGTTTTGCCATCTATAAGAAAACAGCTGAAGACAAGGATTGGGAACCATTCCAATACTTCAGGTAAGATGTCGAAGACAGTTGTTTAATTGAGATACTAGGTTGTTCGTTCTACGATTATGCTGGTCCAACAACGAATAACTCAATAAACTCTATTTTTCAAGGATTTTACCAAATTGATCCAAATTAACGGCCTCTGACGACGTTTTGTTTAATTCCATGTTTGGTTTGTTGTCATCAACTAAGCTCTTGCTCTATACGCCTAGTTCTTATTCAGCTTAAAATCTTGTAGAGGGCAATCATCAAATTCAAGGGCAATAAATGTGGCCAAAAACTGGTCTGGTAGTAACATCACGTCTGTTTGATATCGTCTTGAAGAATATGAACAAATCGATACGTTTTCTGGCACAGTGCTTCCTGCCGAGACACGTACGGCGTGACGGAGCAACGCGCAGCTGAGTTCGGAGCCGAGACGCGGGCGCTCTGCACCAGCGAGTACTCCGACATTTCCCCCCTCTCAGGAGGAAACGTGCTCTTCTCCACTCTTGAGGGACGCCCCTCTGCGTACCAGTTCGACAACAGCATTGAACTGCAGGTTAGTAGCTGCTGTACCGTTACTTAGTTTTGAGTGTAGGTTTGGGTGTTTAGTTAGGCGTAGTCAAGTGGGAAGCTCACCTCATACTCTCTTCGTGAAGGAAACCGAATCGCCCTACGACCGAAACATACCTACTCAAATACACTGATTGCCTTTGAAAAGCCTTTCATGTTCACCTACAATTCACAGGAATGGGTAACAGCGACCGACTTGCGAATCTCCTTGGACCGGCTGAACACGTTCGGAGACGAGATCTTCGGGGACACGCAGGTGCTGCAGTCGTACTGGTACGCCATCGCCGACGTGGCGGTGGGCGCCCGCTGCAAGTGTAACGGACACGCCTCAATCTGCGACACCGTGGAGATGCCCGATGGCTCCAGGAGTAGAGCTTGCAGGTAATTTATCAACTTATTCTTCATGCCGTGTGGTGCCGGCAGAGTAGAATAGCACCACCCCCTCTCTTCCCGTGGTCGCAAGAGGCGACCGAGGGATAAACCCGACCCAAACAGCCAGGGCTAACCGTATGGTGGCGGTTAATCCACCACAAAAGCATTCCCAAGGAAGGTTGACGTCTGGTAGGCGGCCGGTCGTAAAATTAAGCCAAATCCTTTGTAACACGATTTTGCGTTTGCAACAAAACGTGTTGCGCCGACCCCAAGTAGGTAATTGGGATAATGGTAGGAAGATGATGATTCTTCAATTTCTTCCAGCCAGATTCAATGACAAATCTTCAATAAATTAGCAAGCGTAATAATGTTAACCCTGGAACCCTACACTGTATTTGGCTCTCTGATATCCCTGCATTTGCCTACCTTTTTAAGGAACACTTGCACACTTCCACATAGCACGGCTGTCGGCGCAAGTCTGACCATTCAAACGCTAATCTCCTGAGAACTCTCTAGTATGTTCCAGGTTAAGTCATTGCTTTTGCAATCAATTAAATTATTGACCAAAGAAACCCCCAAGTAGTGTGTTCCTGGGTTAATTTTGGCCTGTCATTATCGCCTGAGATATGTGAAAATAACATTACAATTTGTGAAACCAGATGCGAGCACAACACTGCGGGCCGGGATTGCGAGCGGTGCTTGGACTTCTACAACGACGCGCCCTGGGGCCGCGCCTCGCCCACAAACGTACACGAGTGCAAGGGTGAGCTTAACACTTTATTTAAAAGCGTATACCTACTCCTCTGGTAGACCCATACCTAAAAATCAAGATCTGGTGGTGAAAAACTAAATAATTAAGGAAACTTCTTAAATTCTGTAGATAGAGCCAGCAAGAACCAAAATCTTTTTATATTACTTTTCTGCTCTTTTGTCTTGTTGTGTCATACATCGAGAGTGAGACGACGAAGTACCTGACGATTGTTACTTTCTATTTATATTGTATTATTATTTATTATATTAGTTAACAAGTTACAAAGCTGATCAAGGGACATAATTAAGTATATTTGATCTACTTTTTAACCACTTTATGCTCGGCATTGCGATTTCTATTTGTATACTTTTTATTTTTATGCATTTTGGTGATTCTACTAAAGCTTTTGCGACTTATTCGTTATGTATTTAGCAGATACTAGGATAATGACGTAATACATTCCTCTAAAGTAATGGATGCGATAACGATTACTACTATAGTGTGAAGCTACTTCATTAAGAAAGGGCTTGTACTGTGTACAGAAACGGTTACACATGATAACCGCATGGTCTCATTTGAACTGTGCGATAAGCGTGCTTTGTACTTAAAACTATTGTGTAAGACGCGTCACGTGGTATTAATAGTAATAGAATTCGTAAGCGCTTAAATAAGCTAGAAGGGTATACAATACAGGGAGGTACCGAATGACCCACTTTCTCGAAAACACTAAGCTGCACAGGTCAAACTGAACAACTTGCCAATTAGTAGCATGTTTAAAATGTATGACTGTGAGGTGCATAATTGATGTTGCTGTCTGCTACGATATCTGCCTATTTTTTAACAGGGAAAACTAACTCTTTCTAAAGTGCATCATGGATTTTGATTCTATTACTTACTTTACATAGTACCTAAGATATGGTCAAAACTAGAGCGGTACACCAGTATTGATCATACGCGTAGAGATCGCGTGCGATTTTTACAAGATACTGTTGCTAAGCGATGAATCAGTGATCAAATTAGGTATCAGTACCAACAACTAAGCATGCTAACGCAGGAAATACTCCGATCATTACAGTCGTACATAATCTAACATAACATTGCGATTGCGATATATACTCTGGTCTGTGATTATTTGCTGAAGCTAAACGACAATTTAATTATGCTTTAGCGAATTTTTACTCTAAGGATTATCAGGTTGATGACCAGTTTGTCCAAATATAAATATACAATAATCATGAAAAAGTTTACACAAAGACGGAGATATGATGAAGGAAATAAAGGGTTTTTAACTAAAAGTATGTCTTTGTGTTCAAACTGTGATTGAAATGCGATTTAAAAGTTTGTTTATACGGGAGGTTTCAAAAGAGTAAGGCATGACAGGAGACATTAAAAAGACTAAAATAACTATGCATCAAGTGCAACTCGGCATCAGCAATTTGGTATTATACCAAAAAATTATATAACAAAAAAACGGTGTAAAATACTAAGCGTTGTTTCTGTAACAAACTTCTTTAATCCCCAGCTTGCAACTGCAACGGCTACTCTCAGAAGTGTTACTTCGACAAGGAGTTGTACGAGCGTACCGGCCATGGAGGCCACTGCATCGAGTGCGCAGAAAACAGAGACGGAGCCAACTGCGAGCATTGTAGGGAGAACTACTTCCAGAGCCAGGGAGACATCTGTCTGCCCTGCAACTGTGACCCTACTGGTGAGTATTCGACGAAAACAGAGATGGAGCCAACTGCGAGCATTGTAGGGAGAACTACTTCCAGAGCCAGGGAGACATCTGTCTGCCCTGCAACTGTGACCCTACTGGTGAGTATTCGACGAAAACAGAGATGGAGCCAACTGCGAGCATTGTAGGGAGAACTACTTCCAGAGCCAGGGAGACATCTGCCTGCCCTGCAACTGTGACCCTACTGGTAAGTGTTCGACAAGGATTAGTAGACGAGGCCAGACAATCACTGCTTGGAATGCGCAGAAAACAGGGATGAAACCGACTGCGAGCATTGTAGGGAGAACTACTTCTAGAGCCAGAGTGACATCTGTCTGCCCTGCAACTGTGATCCTACTGGTGAGTGGTATGACCGCCCCATTGTCCATGCCGAACTCTGCATCTGCATCGAGTGTTCAGAAAACAGGGACGGAGCCAACTGCGAGCGAGGGACTTCCAGAGCCAGGGCGACATCTGCCTGCCCTGCAACTGTGACCCTACTGGTGAGTATTCGACAAGGATTAGTAGAGGCCAGAGTGGCCAGTGCATGGAGTGCGTAGAAAACAGGGATGGAGCGAACTGCGAGTGCTATAGGGAGAACTACTTCCAGAGCCAGGGTGACATCTGTCTGCCCTGCAACTGTGACCCTACTGGTGAGTATTCGACAAGGAGTTGTATGAGCACACAGACCACGGGAGCCACTGCATCGAGTGCGCAAAAAACAGAGACGGAGCGAACTGCGAGCATTGTAGAGAGAACTACTTCCAGAGCCAGGGAGACATCTGTCTGCCCTGTAACTGTAACCCTACTAGTGAGTATTCGACAAGTATTAGTGGAGGAGGCTAGAGTAGAGAGGCCACTGCATCGAGTGCGCAGAAAACAGGGACGGAGCCAACTGCAAGCGCTGTAGGGAGAACTACTTCCAGAGCCAGGGAGACATCTGCCTGCCCTGCAACTGTGACCCTACTGGTGAGTGGTTTGAGCGCCCCGTTGTCCATGCTGAGCACTGCATCTGCATCGAGTGCGCAGAAAGCAGGGATGGGGCCAACTGCGAGCGCTGCAGGGAGAACTACTTCCAGAGTCAGGTATGTAACCAGGTAGCCTGCCTGCCCTGCAACTGTGACCCTACTGGTAACGTAGATAAAATTATTACCCTAATTAAAAACGAGGTGCTTTCAGCACCTGAGCTAATTTCAGAATAATCAGTCCTCTGAATCTCTGTAGTCTTGTTATCCTATCAGAACAAAGAAACTATCTTCTTTGCTGCTCTAACAGGAAAAGCAAAGTCAGATTGATCTATCACATATTCACAAGGTCTATACCACTTCATCCATCATACACCACTTTGTTCAAACCCAACTTAATTCTTTTCCAGGTTCCCGAAGTCTGCAATGTAACGCAGAAGGCAAATGTCAGTGCAAGCCCGGTGTGACTGGTGACAAATGCGACGTCTGCGCGCCCAATCACTACGAGTTCACCAACCAGGGATGCAAGCCTTGTGGCTGCAACGAGTCAGGGTCCTACAACAACATGCCGCAGTGTGACCCTATAACCGGCACGTGTCTCTGCAAGCAGAACGTGGAAGGCAGGCGGTGCAGAGAGTAAGTGGCTAAAAGGCTTGTAACAACTTTTGACACCAATAATGGAACCACCTTCTGAAAAACTCCGTGATTTTCAAAACAAAAAACGAAACATTATTGTGAGTCAGGAAACGATATAGGTGTATTTAAAAAAAAAGTAGTCGAATCCGAAAGACCGAACATAGGTACTTAAATCGTACATGTTCCTTCAGATGCAAACCTGGCTTCTTCAATCTGGACATAGACAACGAGTTCGGCTGCACGCCGTGCTTCTGCTTCGGCCACTCCTCGCAGTGTAGCTCGGCCCCGAAATACCAGGCCCACGAGCTCAGCGCCCACTTTATCAGGGACGCAGAAAAGTGGGGCGCTGAAGACGACCAGCACAGACCGAGCGTCATTCAGTTCAATCCTAACTATCAGAACATTGGTAAGGAATAAGTTTTGTAATTGTTGTACTGCTTTGGTTCTGCTACTGTTTTGCATTTGATTTGGTACCTAGAACTTTACTGATTTTAACAATTTCAACAGCTGTCCAATCAAGAGGGTCAGAGATTGTCTATTTTACCGCCCCCGCCATGTTCCTCGGGGATCAGAGACCCTCTTACAACCACGACTTGAAGTTCACGCTTCGTCTCGGAGAGAACCGAGGCTATCCATCATCACAAGATATCATCTTGGAAGGCGCCAAGACCTCAATTTCAATGAACATTTACGGACAGAACAATCCAGAGCCCACTGATCAGGTAAGCAAATGATTGTTGTTTAATAATTAGCCAAGGTTATTCGCTCAAAACAGTATAGTAAAATACCAACTTAATCTTCTTCTTTCATAGCCGCAAGAATACACGTTCAGACTGCACGAAAACCCTCGCTACGGCTGGACGCCAACTCTCTCGAACTTCGAGTTCATGTCGGTGCTGCAAAACCTCACCGCCATCAAGATCAGGGCCACATACAACAAGGGAGGCACCGGATACCTGAACAGCTTTAGGCTGGAGACGGCTAAAGCGGGAAGGGAGAAGGGATCGGCGCCGGCCAACTGGGTTGAGACATGTTCCTGTCCTAAGGTATTATAAAAGTTAGCTTTTGGGTATGAGCTTTTATCAGTACTTAAGGTGGATCGTTTTCCATACAAAATTTAAATGGAGTTACGTCTTTAAATGAGACAAAATTATGATTAAAAAACTTGATGGGAAGTCCCGTGCTTTTATAACATTTTCGCAAAATAAAACAAATAATTTTTTAACCATCAGATTTCTCTGTAAAAACCGTGTCGCCACTTAATGAACATAGATGGAGCTACTGCTGCAATAAACACGTTTAATTTTTTTGTGGAGAAAATACTTGATATTTTTTTACGTTAAGCAGTTTTGCGACATATTTACGTGTGCCTTCCTCATCTCACATAAAGATTTTTTGATAAAATTGTTGTTTAGCTCATGTGTAACTCGGTTGAAGTTCAGATTTTAGTTTGTATGACGTAACGATCCCCCTTAAGTAATTGCATTATAATTTCGGTAATTTTAGTTACCAAACGTGAACAAAACTACCAGTATCATACAGGGCAAAGTTTTTAGCGGTTTCACACCAGATAAAGACGACCTCAATTTTAGAGGACCTGCTTCATTCTTTTTTGTTGTTGTTATAAAAGTTAGCTTTTGGGTATGAGCTTTTATCAGTAATTAAGTAATTGCATTATAATTTCGGTAATTTTAGTTATCAAACGTGAACAAAACTACCAGTATCATACAGGCCAAGCATACAGGGCAAAGTTTTTAGCGGTTTCACACTAGTTAAAGACGACCTCAATTTTAGAGGACCTGCTTCATTCTTTTTTGATGTTGTAGGCATACGTTGGCGACTATTGTGAAGAGTGCGCCCCAGGGTACAAGCATGAGCCGGCGAATGGAGGCCCCTACTCCACCTGCATACCTTGTGACTGCAACGGACACGCACACATCTGCGACACCGCTACTGGTAAGTACACTATTCCTATATTTGGATATGAGGCTCACCCAGTTGGTAAATGTTTGCCTTTGTTACCAACCTTCTCTAAAACCTTTCCTGACTACAACACCCATTATCTGGCGATACAGACCGGCAGGTTCATCGCAGGATGTTATATTTCGATGACGAATAGTATGACTGAATACGCTGCACGATATTTTACCCTATGTTTTATGATAAGGGTGTGAAATTCGATAAAAGGATAACTCCAGTAGTAACGCACGAGCTGGAAAGGCAACAAAGAACTAGAACCAACACAAGAGAACAACAAAATGTCATGTAAGAAAGATAATTCTGAATTGATCAATTTGATTGTTCATAGCATAATTTCGTTTGATTCCAGGTTACTGTATTTGCAGACACAACACGACCGGCAGTAACTGCGAGCTGTGCGCTAAAGGTTTCTACGGCAACGCCATCGCAGGGACCCCTGACGACTGCAAGCCCTGCCCCTGCCCCAAGGACAGCGGCTGCATACAGCTCATGGACGGCAACATCGTGTGTACAGACTGCCCTTCAGGATACGCAGGTAATGGAGAGTTTACAAAGGGTCTACGGGAATGCTACCGCAAGGACTTCTGACGACTGCAAGCCCTGCCCCTGCCCTAAGGACAGCGGCTGCATACAGCTCATGGATGGCAACATTGTGTGTACAGACTGCCCTTCAGGATACGCAGGTAATAGAGCGTTCATAAAGAGTCTTCTGACGACTGCAAGCCCTGCCCCTGCCCTAAGGACAGCGGCTGCATACAGCTCATGGACGGCAACATCGTGTGTACAGACTGCCCTTCAGGATACGCAGGTAATGGAGAGTTCACAAAGGGTCTACGGGAATGCTACCGCAAGGACTTCTGACGACTGCAAGCCCTGCCCCTGCCCTAAGGACAGCGGCTGCATACAGCTCATGGACGGCAACATTGTGTGTACTGACTGCCCTTCAGGATACGCAGGTAATAGAGAGTTTACAAAGGGTCTCCTGACGACTGCAAGGTCTGCAAGCCCTGCCCCTGCCCTAAGGACCCCTGCTAATGGAAGGCAACATCGTGTTTACTACTGCCCTTCAGGATATGCAAATAATAGAGAGTTCACAAAGGGTCTACGGCAATGAGATCACAGTCACGCCTGGCGACTTTACTACCTATAGGTCAAATTCAGAACCAATTGAAAAGTTGTCCCTTTGAGACGAACATTAGGCATTAAGTCGGTCGACAGCCGGTAGCTTAGTGACAGAGCAGTGGGATGGTGGAATGGTACCATTTGTGCCCTGGAGTCAAGCCACGACCCACACTAACATTTACTCAATTTCTTATTTTATTGCAAATCTATTTCAAATCCTTGATAACTTTTTCTTACAGGACCAAAATGTGAAGTCTGTGCTGATGGATACTTCGGAGACCCAACTGGGCAGTTTGGACCCCCATCTGAGTGTCAAGAATGCCAGTGTAACGGCAATGTGGACCCCAACGCTGTTGGAAACTGCAACCGCACTACTGGAGAATGTCTTAAGTGTATTTACAACACTGGTGGAGAACATTGTGACAAGTGTTTGAATGGTAAGTACACACACACATCGCGCTTTATTCCCTTGCGGGGTAGGCAGATGTTAATGGTCATAAATTATGGTCATTATCGCCTTGTTCAACTCCAGAATGGTAAAAGTAAATTCATGATAAATTATAGTCAGAAAGTTAACTCAAGAATTATAAATTCTTGACGTATATATGTTTAAAACTAACACTTACCCTAACACCAGGTTTCTATGGAGATGCTCTGGACCAGAAGAAGAAGGGTGACTGCAAGATGTGCGAGTGCCATGAAGCGGGTACGATTGAGAGTCCGGAAGGTCCACCACTCTGCGACAGCCTGACAGGCTACTGCTCTTGTCGACCACACGTCATTGGCGAGAACTGTGACAAGTGTGAGGTAAGTTAGTTTACATACTCTTTAAAAAACATGTGAAATTGTAAAATAAAATTTATTAAACAGGTAACATACCGGTAACTGGTACTCCAGACTTCAGGTAGATGCCTCTAAAAAGGCGCATGAAAGACAGCTTCTCATCTTGACCAGCTTTCATTCTATTTGAAGGCCTTCTGCACCAGCCACCAAACGCAATACGCATTGCACCCATGGGTTTTGCCAGTTTCTTGCCAGTTGGTAGGGCCATTGTCAGCATTCAGCCAGTCGTTAGGGTCATGGTCGACACAATCTGAACTGAGAATAATCTTATATGCAAGGTGTAATAAAAACTAACTAAATTTGTTTTCTCCAAGTATCATACTGGCGATTTCAGGACCACAGAGGCAAAAATGTCACTGTTAATATGTGAAATTTGTACTTTCGTCAGCAAATCGACGTACCCCTTTAAGAGACCAAATTGATATGAAAAACCAGTATAATTTGGTCCCTAAAATGAGTAACTGGAGTCAATAAATATTTTTTGTGGTTTGATTAGGACGGCTACTACAACATCAACTCAGGGGAGGGCTGCAAGACTTGCGAGTGCAACCTGGAGGGCTCCTACAACGCGACCTGCCATCCCCACACCGGCCAGTGCTACTGCAAACCAGGCATTGATGGGTAAGTAATACATAGTATATAGAGTTGCTTACTGTCATGGTCTATAACTTTTCAAGCACTCATGATTACTTTCACACATAAGAGTTACTTAATGTGTCTTATTGCAACAGTTTTTAGGTAAATAAGCGATTCAAGCTACAATACAGTTGTGGTAAGTCTTACATTGGCCAAACCAAGCAAAGTATTAGTGAACAGGTCAAGGAGCATATCCTAGCTGTGATAAACCGACAAATCCATAATCGCAGAACACCTTCTGTCATCTGGTGCTAACCACTGAATCGAGCTTCATGCCCCAAAAGTCCTCTCTTTCCCAAAAGTGGAACGTCACTATTACTCTAAAGTGGTGAGGGAGGCAAAACAAATCAAAAAGAACCCCAATAATTTCATGATTTAAATTGTCTACAACATGGAGTCTGGTAATAGACAAAATAAGAAGATCTATTTGCCCACTGCCCTGATGACAACAACTTGCTGGTACTTCACAGTGTTCCCAAACCTACCGATTTTTCGGTAGATCTACCGAATTGGGACTTAATCTACCGATCTACCGAATTGAGACAAAAATCTACCGATTTTTCGGTTTTTGGGGTTTTTGCTTAGGAAATGAACGCCGTACCCTTCTATTTTCATGAATTTTATCCAAATGTTGACGATCCGTGTTAAAGTTTACATTTCTTCAAGCAATTCAGATGAAGCAAGTGAACTACGTGCGATTTTGCGCAAAAACAAACCGCGCGGCTTCACTTGATTGCCATCACCGTCGCGCGCATTTACAGTGCAATTTCGGTTAATTTTTTAATTGTATTTGTTCGCGTGTTGCAAAAAAGACTTAATTTTGCTCATTTTCAAAATCTACCGAATTCTACCGATTTTTCGACTGAGAATCTACCGAAATTATTATTTTTGGTTTGGGAACACTGGTACTTCAGTCTGCTCGCTGTCTGATGAAACTCAGTCAAAACGTCGGGTTCCCAGATAAATCGCTTATTTACCTAAAAACTATAGCAATAAGACCCGTTAAGTAACTATTATCTGTCATGGTCACCATGGTCAACTTCTACTCCCAACTTTGTGATATGTAATAGGTATAATAAAGTAAATGAATTGAATTGAAACCGCTCAACGGATTTGGATGCGGTTTTTGTTAATAGATAAAGTTGATCAAGGGTAAGGTTTTATGTATATAATACCGGGAAAACGCCTAATTCCCATGGGAAAATGAGTTGCTGCGGGTGAAACTGCTGACGGGCTTCTAGTAAACTATGAATTATTGTTGTAAGGGCTCAATCAGCTACGGTATACACGGGCAACTTGGGAGATTCCTCTCAAGGCATCTCAAGAAATATGATTGCCAAATTGATAAACGAAACTTACAATTTACAATCCAAGAAGCTGTATCAGTCAGGGTATACTTTTCGACAACTTGTGTCTCTATTAGTTCTAAGTATTTTACTAAATACAACTTTTTAGCAGAGTCTAAGCAGATTTTTCAAACAAAACAAACCAACCAACCATCGCTGACAATTTTCAGTGCCTGCCTTCGCTTCGCGTGCGAAGTTCACTTTACTCAATGAGGTTCAGATGACGTGAGTGAACTTCACGCGATTGCTCGCATTGCACGCAGCGGAAGAACTGACAAACCAGTGCTGCCGGCACTCAATCACGAAAAGATCCGAAATCGCTTCAGGCAGGGTCCGATCGGATCCGATTTTACTCAGAAGGATCAAATTATAATTTCACGATCCTCCTCGGCTCAATTTTTACCTCTCTCCTAGATTATGTACTTACAAACATATTTTTAAGTAGGTGCCTCCGCTGCGTGGCGCATACCGTACGCGCGTATCCGCAATGCGAGCACTCGCGGGATGTTCCATTTTAGCACTGCTTTGAGTAAAGAGAACTTCATATGTGGATCGATGCGCGCGGACAATACGCGTCACGCAGTGGAGGCAATAAGTATCAACGGTCCGCGCGAACCCGCAATGTGAGCATTTGTGCAATATTCACATACTTCAAATGTACCTACCACTTAAAGTTAAGTTAATTTCGCACGCGCGAATGGACAATCCGTGCAACGCTGCGCTGGCATCACTACAGACTGGATGCATCATTTGCTAAAAGGTGAATGAATGAAACATAGCAAAACAGATTCGTGCATATAACGCAACGCATGCCATTGACTCAATATAAATATAAGACGAATGCAGAGCTATATCCGACTGGTGTAGGTATTATTTTATTATTAATTAATTATTTATTTGGCTTGTACGTGCGTACGTGCGAACACGCACGGATTGGTTATTGGTAATAATGTGTGGGTCATGTCAGTGTAGCGACACACGACACATCTGTTGTGGCTTCTTAAGCCTCTACCAACATACGTAAGAACTGGTACGTCAACACGCGTGCGTTACTCACGTCGATATGCACGCCATGCGATGCATACGGGCTGTGTTAAGGCTAAAGCAGATTAGACGCAGCATGCGTGAGTGCATGCGAGTACGCACGCACAGTTTTAATGTATGGAGGTGTATAATCTATGCCACGTATGCATATGAGTTATAATTACAACCTAATTATAACTCATATGCTTGCATGCCACGCAGTGATACGAAACGCAACGCACGCTTCACGCACGTGCGTGCAGAAGCTTGAGATCGTGGGTAGGTACGCGTGGCGCATCAGGTCTGCGTGTAAAGAGGATAGTACCTAGCCTCTATGGTTACTGTCTGTGGTGCACCCTAGCAACGACACATGTCAACTTGTTGTTGACTCGTGACATTACTTTTTCTGTGTCTCAATAATATAAATATCTGAATTGTATCTAAACTACAATTAAAACCAACATTGTCCAGTTTATATTTGTTTATTGTATACCCAGACACCACAATAGTTAAAATGGTAGCAGAATGTAAATAAGATCGAAAGATCGCCAGAGTTTGAACAAAATACTTTCGTGGCAAAACAAAAAATCGTACCGAACCAGTACCAACGAAAATGCCCAAATACAGTATCGATCCACTCAACTCTGATAACTATGACACCTGGGTAATACAGGCAGAAGCCCTGCTGACAAAAAACAAACTGTGGCAGTATATTGAGACCCCTCTTGCAAACGAGGCGACTGCAGAGGAGAAACAAGGGGACAGAGAAGCGAGATGCGAACTCATCTTAATAATCGCCCCTTCCCAACTAAAAGACATCAAAAATGCACGACCGCAAACGCACTATGGGAAAAACTAAAAACCATATATGCAAGCAAAGGCCCTGCTAAAAAGGCAGCACTCTTGAAAAGGCTCATACTCTCAAAACTTGACGAAGGCAGCGACATTTGCGAACATCTCCGCAATTTTATGGATATTGTCGACAAACTCAACGAAATGGACGTAGCCATAAATGAGGACCTGTTGACGATAATCATGCTGTACAGCTTGTCGTCAGAATATGAAAACTTTCGTGTGGCCATTGAAACAAGAGACACCCTGCCAAAACCAGACGAGCTCAAACAAAAAATTATCGATGAATACGATGCTCGCCACCACAACACGAACGTCGGGACCTCGAGTCAACCTTCAGAGACAGAAGATGCACTTCTCGCCGTCTGCAAAATATGCAAGAAAACGGGACACAAAATCTTTCAGAAAAGGAACCACAAAATATGCTCCAATTGCTGGAAGACTAACAATAAGAAAAAACCAAGCCCTAAAGCTTGTGACAGTGCCTTCTTATGTCTTTACGCTGAAGAACCAAACACTGAACAATCCCCCTACGCCGAGGAATGTCTACTCAGTGAGGAATGCTTCCTATCTTCAGATAACAACGACGTTGATGACAGATGGGTACTCGACAGTGGATGTACGTCCCACATGACTTTCCACTCGGAATATTTTCAAAACATGAAGAAAACGTCAAGGAAACTACAGTTTGCATCGAAAAACTTTTCTTCTGATATCGAAGGCGAAGGAAGAGTCACACTTTCAAGTGAAAACAGAAAGATTCACCTCGAAAACGCGCTGTACGTTCCTGACCTATGCAAAAACCTCCTCTCCTTATCTAGAATGACCAAAAATGGAGCTAGAGCAACGTTCTATGACAACGTTGGCTTAGTATACAATAAAAATGGAATACTGCTTATGATTGCGGAAAAATCTGAGAAAAACGGACTTTACTATATCAAATCGCTAAAAGCTGAAGAATGCAAAGCAGCGATAGATGACATTATAGCTCCTGCAACTCAACCACAAACCATAAAGCAAAACTCCATACAAAACTGGCACAGGAAGCTTGGTCATATGAATGAAAAAGACCTACACCTTGCCCTCAACAACGAGAGAATGATTGGACTCGACTTCAAGAAAAATGAGACTTTGCCAGAATGTGACGTATGCATTCAATCAAAACTTACTCGAGTTCCAAGCCCTCCAAAAAGAACAACTCCAAGGACAACTGAACGCCTGGAGATTGTACACAGCGACGTATGTGGTCCGATCACTCCATCAAATGGAAAAAACAAATACTTCGTCACTTTTATTGATGATTACACCAGATACTCTCGCGTGTACCCTATGAAAAAGAAGTCTGAAGTGCTTGACCACTTTAAGAACTATAAACAAGAAATGGAAAAATTTACGGGAGACAAAATAAAACACCTGCAAACGGATAATGGCACAGAATATGTCAACGACAAATTTGATGCCTATTTAAGGAACAATGGGATCAGGCGACGCCTATCTGCACCCTATACGCCACACCAAAACGGCATTGCTGAACGCAAAAATAGGACGCTTGTTGAGAAAGCCAGAGCTATGCTTATTGACGCCAAAGCACCAATGCACCTATGGGCAGAAGCAATTAACACTGCTAACTACCTTTCAAACAGATGCATCAACAGTGCCATTGACTTTATAACGCCATTTGAAAAATGGGTTAAAAGGAAGCCCTGTGTACATCATCTGCATCCTTTCGGCTCAAAAGCCTTTGTACTGCAGAAAGGACCCAATAAAGGCCCGAAATTTGCACCAAAAGCAATTCCTGGCGTATTTGTTGGCTACTCAGACACCAGCAAAGCATACAGGGTCTACGTTCCATCCAAACGCAAGGTATATGTTTCCAAAGATGTAAGAGTAACCAAAAGCAACTTTTACTCAAGCCCTGAAAACGACATAGACTTCACATACAATGATACTTCTAACAACAACAATGTTTCAACCGGTTCAAATGAAAAGAAAGTTCAAATAGACATTGACGATTCAGATGACGATACCCAACATGAACGAGACATCGTCAACGCCCCAGACTCTACTCAAAGGGTCGAGAATTATCCTACGGAACATGACGATATCCCTGAATATCCTGACACTGAATCCGAACCTGAGAATGTACCTGAACCTGAACCTCAAACGGAACATGAAACCGAAAATAATGACAACATTGCAAGTGACAGTGAGTCCCGTCCGTTCTCCGCCCCTGGTACACCGAACCGGTACAACCTAAGAGAAAGGACAACAATAAAACGACCTGAAAGGTACGACGATCAGGTATTGGCTGCTGTCGCCGAAATTAACAACATACCTAAGGACCCGATGACCTACAAAGAGGCATTGGACTCGCCCTACAAAGAAAAATGGCAAGAAGCCATGCTAAGCGAAATAAAGTCTCTACGACAAAACGAGACCTGGGACTTAGTGGATTTACCCAAAGGAAGAAAAGCACTGCCATGCAAATGGGTATACAAAGTCAAAACACTTCCGGATGGCTCGATTGACAAATTTAAAGCCAGAGTAGTTGTCAAAGGGTATTCACAACAACAAGGCGTCGACTATGACAAGACTTTCAGTCCCGTGGCCCGACTTAGCACCATACGAGCAATTATTGCTATTGCAGCCAAAGAAAACTTGAGTTTACGTCAGTTTGATGTAGCAACAGCCTTCCTCAATGGTACAGTAGAAGAAGAAATTTACGTCAAGCAGCCTGAAGGCTACCAAGACGGAACAAAGAGAGTCTGTAGACTGAAACGCAGCCTCTATGGATTGAAGCAAGCTCCACGATGCTGGAATACATGCATTGCTGAATTCCTAGTCAACGATGGCTTTGAACAGAGTGAAGCTGATCCATGCCTATACTACAGAACTAGAGGAAGATCCAAGGTCTTGATTGGCCTCTACGTCGATGACGGACTCGTCGCAGCAAACACGACCGGCGCTGCAGATGAATTTATAAAAGAACTGAAAGGAAGGTTTAAGATCACGACCAAACCTGCCAGCTACTTCCTTGGTATGGAAATTAAAGCTGAAAAAGGCAAAATAACGCTGCACCAGCAAGCCTATACAAAGAAGTTACTCGAAAAGTTTGGCATGCAAAACAGCAAACCCACGCCAACGCCCATTATCAAGGAAAACACCAGCAATGATGATGAGGAACAAAACCGTGAAAGCAAAACAACTTTCAATTACAGACAGGCCGTTGGAGCCCTTACTTATCTATCAGTAGGCACAAGGCCTGACATATCATATGCTGTGAACAAAGCCTCTAGAAATTTGGAATCTCCAACAAGACAAGACTTTGCTTCAGTAAAACGGATTTTCCGTTATTTAAAAGGAACGGTGGAGAAAGGCCTAGTCTATTGCCAGACCTCGCCCCAACATATGATATGCTATTCTGATTCTGATTTCGCCGGAGACATACCGACCGGCAGATCCACATCGGGAATGGTCTGCCTGCTCTCAGGAGCTGCAATCAGCTGGAAGAGTGCACGACAAACAATCGTCTCCATATCTTCAACTGAAGCTGAGGTTATTGCGGCTAGCGAAGCCACTCAGGAGATAATGTGGCTAAATAGTCTACTGAACAGACTTATAAAATTAGAAAAACCAGTACTTCACCTTGATAACGAATCTGCGGTGAAGCTCTCACAAAATCCAAAATACGAGTACCACAAGCGTAAAAAACATATTAAGATAAAGCACCTATTTGTGCGTGAACGTGTAGCCGACGGTGAACTGGAAGTTAAACAAGTGCCTTCAGAAAACCAATTAGCCGACATGTTCACGAAACCTCTCTACGGTCCAAGACTTCAAGACTTGAGTCAGAAAATTGGGCTAAGAAGAGTTTGATCAAGCTGCAAACTCTAAAAAGTTCGGAGGGTGTAAAGAGGATAGTACCTAGCCTCTATGGTTACTGTCTGTGGTGCACCCTAGCAACGACACATGTCAACTTGTTGTTGACTCGTGACATTACTTTTTCTGTGTCTCAATAATATAAATATCTGAATTGTATCTAAACTACAATTAAAACCAACATTGTCCAGTTTATATTTGTTTATTGTATACCCAGACACCACAATAGTTAAAACTGCGTTAGCCTTTAAAAATATACAGAACAGTGAACGGTTTATTGCGAGTTTAATTTAAAACATATTGTCAAAAAATTTGGCCTTCTTGAGTCTATCATCAAATTATCCGCTCGAAAGTAGAATCCGGTCAGACTCAAAAAGTTTTGAAATTGCACTGAAAGATCCGCGCCGGCAACACTGTGACAAACTGACAACTTTGTTTGAAATGATAATGATAAAATGGCGTCTAAACTCTAAATCAAAACAATGACTAATAAAATTCGATTCTGTATAACAATTCTCAACTCAAACATTTTGAAAAATGTTGAATGAAGACTATAGTATTCTAGGACACTAGTTTTAAGAATTTAACTTGCGTAATTTAATAAGTACCCATTCAACATCGCGAAGAAGTCATAACCAAAACCAAAACAGGCAGCTGCGCCAAACAGCTGATCATCAGCTGATTATTTTCAAAGAATCGTAAAAAATGGCTAGATCACTAATCATTTACTGTTATTTCCAGTAAACACTGCGACCGGTGCCGGGCGTACCACTATGGCTTCTCGATGGAGGGCTGCAAAGACTGCGACTGCGACGAGTGGGGCTCCACCAACTACCAGTGCGACGCCGACGGGCAGTGCTCCTGCCAGGTCAACGTGGAGGGCCGCCGGTGTGACAGGTAAGAAGTACCAAGAAATACTACCTGGTTCACAGGGTCAGAGTATACTTTTCGGGGCTGTATTAATTTATTCATAATTTTACAGGGAGAAAGTATGTGCATTTTAATTTTTTATATGGAAATTAAAATGATGGAAATTAAGATGTATCTCAAGTGTATCTGTGATATTGCAATAAAGATTATTGAATATTGAATATTAAAATATAATAGCCGCTTACACATGGCTCAAGACTGTAGAGTTTGGAAAGAAAGAGATTTGGAGAGAAAGCGGGTGATGAATATAGCCCAGAGAAGTCACATCCCTCAGTCATGAGGATATGACAAAGGAGAAGAACAAAATAGCTCATACTTTTTTCCAGTAAATATTTGTTGAAAAAAAAAAGAAAGTAAATAGCTTACGTAGAATGTGATAAAAAAGAAGTATAGCTCAATAATGCATTATTTGGGAAGAAAAAAGGGGAATATGTTTGCATGAAACCCCGCTGATCGGGCATCACCTTAAGCTAACGAAAAAGTAATATTAATTATTTCGTTTTGACAGATGTATGGAGAATAAGATGCAGCGTGAGGACGGGCAGGGCTGCAAGGATTGTCCGCCGTGCTACAACCTGGTGCAGGACGCGGTCAACATGCACCGGCGCGAGCTCAAGGAGCTGGACGATGTAAGTGCATCTACAGTGTGTATGGAGAATAAGATGCAGCGTGAGGACGGGCAGGGCTGCAAGGATTGTCCGCCGTGCTACAACCTGGTGCAGACGCGGTCAACATGCACCGGCGCGAGCTCAAGGAGCTGGACGATGTAAGTGCATCTACAGTGTGTATGGAGAATAAGATGCAGCGTGAGGACGGGCAGGGCTGCAAGGATTGTCCGCCGTGCTACAACCTGGTGCAGACGCGGTCAACATGCACCGGCGCGAGCTCAAGGAGCTGGACGATGTAAGTGCATCTACAGTGTGTATGGAGAATAAGATGCAGCGTGAGGACGGGCAGGGCTGCAAGGATTGTCCGCCGTGCTACAACCTGGTGCAGACGCGGTCAACATGCACCGGCGCGAGCTCAAGGAGCTGGACGATGTAAGTGCATCTACAGTGTGTATGGAGAATAAGATGCAGCGTGAGGACGGGCAGGGCTGCAAGGATTGTCCGCCGTGCTACAACCTGGTGCAGACGCGGTCAACATGCACCGGCGCGAGCTCAAGGAGCTGGACGATGTAAGTGCATCTACAGTGTGTATGGAGAATAAGATGCAGCGTGAGGACGGGCAGGGCTGCAAGGATTGTCCGCCGTGCTACAACCTGGTGCAGGACGCGGTCAACATGCACCGGCGCGAGCTCAAGGAGCTGGACGATGTAAGTGCATCTACAGTGTGTATGGAGAATAAGATGCAGCGTGAGGACGGGCAGGGCTGCAAGGATTGTCCGCCGTGCTACAACCTGGTGCAGACGCGGTCAACATGCACCGGCGCGAGCTCAAGGAGCTGGACGATGTAAGTGCCTTCACACTCTTACTATTGAGTGCAAATAACCCAAGGCCAGTTACGCCGGCATTTAGTTTGTTTGTGCAGCAATCTCGGCGCAAGAAATCCAAGGCAGGCTACGCCAGCAAATAGTGCGTGCAGCAATCTCAGCGCAAGTAATCCAAGGCAGGCTACGCCAGCATACAGTGTGTGCAGCAATCCACAGCGCAAGTAATCCAAGGCAGGCTACGCCAGCATATAGTGTGTGCAGCAATCCACAGCGCAAGTAATCCAAGGCAGGCTACGCCAGCATATAGTGCGTGCAGCAATCTCAGCGCAAGTAATCCAAGGCAGGCTACGCCAGCATATAGTGCGTGCAGCAATCTCAGCGCAAGTAATCCAAGGCAGGCTACGCCAGCATATAGTGCGTGCAGCAATCTCAGCGCAAGTAATCCAAGGCCGGCTATGGTGTGTGCAGCAATCTCAGCGCAAGTAATCCAAGGCCGGCTACACCGGCATACAGTGTGTGCAGCAATCCACAGCGCAAGTAATCCAAGGCAGGCTACGCCAGCATATAGTGCTTTTTTTTTTTTTTTTTTTTTTTTGGGATGGACTCTATGTTTTCCGGACCCGGGTCCGTTAAAACTACACCTGACTATTTGGTGGGGAGCGAGGGCTCACCCGGATGAGTTTGGGTGGTTGTTCAAACAACCAGCCCAATCACGCCCTTGGGGCGAGACTGGGCTTACGAGTTCAAACAACCAGCCCAATCATAGCATATAGTGCGTGCAGCAATCTCAGCGCAAGTAATCCAAGGCCGGCTACGCCAGCATATAGTGCGTGCAGGAATCTCAGCGCAAGTAATCCAAGGCAGGCTACGCCAGCATATAGTGCGTGCAGCAATCTCAGCGCAAGTAATCCAAGGCCGGCTACGCCAGCATATAGTGCGTGCAGCAATCTCAGCGCAAGTAATCCAAGGCCGGCTACGGCGGCATATATAGTGCGTGCAGCAATCTCAGCGCAAGTAATCCAAGGCCGGCCACACCGGCATATAGTGTGTGCAGCAATCTCAGCGCAAGTAATCCAAGGCAGGCTACGGCGGCATATATAGTGCGTGCAGCAATCTCAGCGCAAGTAATCCAAGGCCGGCCACACCGGCATATAGTGTGTGCAGCAATCTCAGCGCAAGTAATCCAAGGCCGGCTACGGCGGCATATATAGTGCGTGCAGCAATCTCAGCGCAAGTAATCCAAGGCCGGCCACACCGGCATTGTTTAGTTTTCGTATAAAATGGGCGCGCGGTGCTGGCAACACTGCTCTGTCATTGTCACGTCCTCTGCCGTCGCCCGCATCGTTGATGCGAATGTTAATTATAAATGGTGTAATTAGTGTGTTTTCGGTTTTCTCGTGTGGTTTTCCCTGTTCGGTGGGGAAGTGGACCAAGTGATTTTGGTTCCGGCGCTTTGATTGAGAGTCACGCGACCGCGGGCAAAATATAACCTCACTTTTCGTTGGCTCGCGTCGTGGCTGCCGATAGCTACGTATTTTAATTATAAATGATTGGAGGCCAACGGGGCCGATTTCTCATTCGGAGAGAAATCTTTTAGTTATTTTGTGTTAAAAAACATTATGTGATGTCGAACTGTGAACTATAGTGCAAATTGGAGGAAAGGAGTTCGAGAACGAGCGGATGTTCCAGTGCTGTGAGTTTAGGTTATTCCCTATTCCTGCGCTCCTAAAATATCCTGAATACCTGATTCCTGTCATACTTAAACTCACAAAGAAACGGCGTCATCGTTCGCTCGGTAAGCAATTCGTTGCTGGGCCCTGTTTAAGTAGATTTTGGAAACAAGAATTTCTCGGCCGGAAACTTTCCGGAACAAAATTCTCTCATTAAATTTATTTTATTTAGCTATAGTAAAGAGCACTACGAATCGTAGTCAAATGTTGTTCCGAGGCTGATCGACCATTTAGTTTTAGATTTTAAGATAACTTTAATTTGCTTCCACTGCGCTAAGATCAGCTTCGAATCAAACATTTTTGGTAGCAGAGCGTGGTTGCTTTATTGCAACATAGTTAGCCGTAATTTAGTATTAAGCGTGTTTTTATATTACCCACATATTTTATTAATTTTGGAAAATATTGTTTCGGTTTTTTTGTGACTGTATTGTTTGCCTAGTGAACGGTACCTTATCGGTAAGGTCTAGGCCAGTCAACTAACATTTATTTTGTGGTATTTGTTTATTGGTTTTTCGTTTTATTAAGTCGAGTGTGTAAAAGTTGGTACCATGGCTCCTCGATCGCCAGGTATAAGGCTGCTATAAAGACAGAATTAAGGTGGTTTACTACCACAGCGGCAATGATCGGCCGCGAGGACCGGAGGACGCGCTCTTGAAAAGTGCACTACAGGCAGATGAACGGGTTCGGGTTGTGTCGGAACACCTCACAGAGTGCCTCATGCTCCTTGAGGAAGCTCCTAACCCTGAAGATAAGGAGCTGGTTGAGGGCGATGTAAGCCAGTGCTTGGAGCTGGCACAGGACATTGCGCAGGCAGCTGCGGACATATCTAGGCGACGTGACGGAAAGGAGAGCCATTCCGTGGTAAAGTGGGACAAGGATTACAGGTGCCTCTTCCGCCTGTTACGGTTCCAGTCTTTGCAGGCGATTACGCAGACTGGCCGGCGTTTGAGGACCTGTATAGCAGTGTTTGATTCCGAAGCTGATCTTAGCGCAGTGGAAGCAAATTAAAGTTATCTTAAAATCTAAAACTAAATGGTCGATCAGCCTCGGAACAACATTTGACTACGATTCGTAGTGCTCTTTACTATAGCTAAATAAAATAAATTTAATGAGAGAATTTTGTTCCGGAAAGTTTCCGGCCGAGAAATTCTTGTTTCCAAAATCTACTTAAACAGGGCCCAGCAACGAATTGCTTACCGAGCGAACGATGACGCCGTTTCTTTGTGAGTTTAAGTATGACAGGAATCAGGTATTCAGGATATTTTAGGAGCGCAGGAATAGGGAATAACCTAAACTCACAGCACTGGAACATCCGCTCGTTCTCGAACTCCTTTCCTCCAATTTGCACTATAGTTCACAGTTCGACATCACATAATGTTTTTTTAACACAAAATAACTAAAAGATTTCTCTCCGAATGAGAAATCGGCCCCGTTGGCCTCCAATCATTTATAATTAAAATACGTAGCTATCGGCAGCCACGACGCGAGCCAACGAAAAGTGAGGTTATATTTTGCCCGCGGTCGCGTGACTCTCAATCAAAGCGCCGGAACCAAAATCACTTGGTCCACTTCCCCACCGAACAGGGAAAACCACACGAGAAAACCGAAAACACACTAATTACACCATTTATAATTAACATTCGCATCAACGATGCGGGCGACGGCAGAGGACGTGACAATGACAGAGCAGTGTTGCCAGCACCGCGCGCCCATTTTATACGAAAACTAAACATTCACCCGCCCCGGACCGACCCATCGGTCCGCTCTATGCATGGCAGGCGTGATAAAGTAGCTACTGCTCGCTTAAGGACTGAATCCCCCACCTGAACTTCTGCAACTCGAGGAGTGCCATCACTACCCGGAAACAGGTTGAGAATGCGCCCCCGGCGCCAACGCAGTGGCGGTAGGTTGGCATCCTTAACCAGAACGAGATCCCCAATGCAGGGGGGTTCAGTCCTGTCCGTCCACTTAAGGCGTTGCTGCAGAATGTGCAAGTACTCAAGCGACCAACGCTTCCAAAAGTTTTGAGTCATTTGCTGCAACAACTGATAACGCGACAAACGATTGCTATTCACCTCCGTATAGGGATATTCCGGCAAGGCGTTAAGTGGGCGGCCAATTAAGAAATGCCCTGGCGTCAGGGCCTCTAAATCATTTGGGTCTGAGCTGAGCGGACACAAAGGACGCGAATTGAGTACAGCCTCAATTTTACAAAACACGGTCGCCAGCTCCTCGAAAGTCAAAATTGTTAACCCTACAACGCGCAACAAATGCGTCTTAGCGGACTTTACAACCGCTTCAAAAATACCACCCCAGTGAGGGCACGCTGGTGGATCGAACACCCAGGTAATGCCCTGACGGGAGAGGCCCGTGCTGATGGCTTCTTCGTTCTCCCTTAAGAACGTTACAATTTCCTTCATACACCGATCAGCACCCTTAAAGTTGGTACCACAATCCGACCTGATCAGCGCTGGTCGCCCTCGTCGCGACGTAAATCTCTCCAGCGCTGCCAAAAAGGCCTCCGTAGATAGGTCGGCCACGAGCTCCAAGTGGACGGCCTTGGTGGCTAGGCACACGAACACGCACAAGTACGCCTTGATAGACTTTGCGTTCCGTAGGCGTGATGCCTTTACCATGAAAGGGCCTGCAAAATCCGTTCCCACACCTGCAAACGTCCAGGCCTCCGTCACCCGGTCCGGTGGGAGATCTCCCATCTGTGGCTGCATTGTGGCTGCCTTCAAGCGGTAACAAGGCAAGCACCTAAACACAACGCTACGTACCGTTCGTCGTCCCGATAAGATCCAGAACTCGCGCTGTAGGATGGCCAATAGCGCATTACAGCCCGCGTGCGAGTTTTTCTCATGACGATCCCTGACTAAGAGCTCAACTAAGGGTCCCCTTTTTGGAAGTAACAGTGGATGCCGAGCCGAAAAGGGCAGGCTAGCGTTCGAAGTCTGCCTCCAACCCTGAGCATACCTTGCTCATCCAGGAATGGGTTGAGGCGCACAATTCCTCCCTTCAGCTTTCCACGTCCATCCCTGAGCAGCCTGACCTCCTCTTCAAAATGTTCCGCCTGGACGACTCTAACTAATGAGCATAGAGCCGCATTCCGTTCCGCAGGCGAGAGGACAGGTACAAAGTTCCGTTCTGCTTGAGGCTTCCTGCAGTTGTTCACGAACCGTTTGATCCAACCTGTCACCCCAAGAAGTTTGTCGAGGGAGCTATACCGTTCCAGCAAGAAAGCTGGGTTAGGCTTCGGTACGAGTTGCCCCACGTTCACTCGCAAACCTCGATCAGGTGGCCCAAGCGGCGCCCTGCACTCGTTGAACGGCCATTCCTGCGGCGACTCAGTTAGCCATTGAGGTCCCCACCACAGTGGGTGACTCACCAAATCAGGTGCCCTGCACCCGCGCGAAGCGCAGTCCGCTGGGTTCCATTCTCCCGGTACGTGCCTCCACACTAACGGAGTTTCCGACCCCGTAATCTGTGACACCCGATTTGCCACGAAAACCTCAAGTGTATGTACCGACGTCTGCAACCAGCACAGAACTATCCGACTGTCAGTCCACGCGTACACCGTTTCATCCAAGTTGATGGTACCACGCAGATTGCAGGTTACATGATTTAGCAAGCGCGCTAGAAGAGCTGCCCCTGCCAATTCCAATTTGGGGATGGTCCATCTAGTTCTGACTGGTGCCACCTTACTTTTGGCCATAACCAGACGCACGTGCACAGTTCCCGTTGAACTTGCTGTCCGAAGGTATACAGCTGCCGCGTACCCTCGCTCCGAGGCGTCACAAAACCCATGTAGGGTAGCCTTACATCCCACCGATGGGACTAACTTGCGGGGTATCGCGATGTGCACAATCCCTGGTAAGGTGGTCACAAACTTGAGCCAATCCTTCAACAACTCTCCGGAGAGTTGGTCGTCCCATCCTAAGTTGGCTAGCCACAACCTTTGTAAAAGCACTTCGCCATGAACGTACCGGGGCGATCCATCCGCTAGGATCGAACGTTCTAGCGATTGTCGACAGTACCGACCGCTTAGTCCAAGTTTTCTCCAAAGGTCGGGCTCGATCTTGTACGTGAATACGTCATGCGTTGGCCTATATTGCACCCCGAGGATGCCCAACGTGTTTGGATTGTCCGGGTTCTCAAAGAGGTGCGGGTCCTGATGGAACTCGCCTGGCAAACCGGCCAGGAGCTCTGGGCAACTGGACAACCATTTCCGCAACTCGTAACCTCCTGAACCCATGATCGCGATCAACTCGTCTCGTAGAATTAGCGCCTGCTCCACGCTATCAGCACCCGTGCAGATATCGTCCACGTAGACGTCGCGATCCAGTACTGCTGCGGCTCGAGGATATCTTACCCTTTCCTGTGCGGCCAACTCTCGCAGCGTACGTACTGCCAAATACGGACTTGGCTTAAGTCCATACGTCACCGTGTTAAGTTCGTATGTGACCATCGGCTCATCTGGGCTCTCACGCCACAAAATCAGCTGATACCGACGGTCATCCGGATGTATCATGGTTTGGCGAAACATCATTTTGACGTCTGCGACGAACGCTACCTGGTGCAAACGAAAGTCTGTGAGAATGTCCACAATGTCCCGGTTCAATTTAGGACCCGCGTGCAAACATTGGTTCACAGACACACCATTCGAGGTAGGAGCAGAACCGTCAAACACCACCCGTATTTTCGCCTCAGGTGACTTCAAGACAGCCAGGTGTGGAATGTAATAATGCTCGACACACCTCCAATCCAGGCTGGACACCGACATGTGGCCCAATTGAATATATTCCCGCATGAATTCTATATACTTCTGCCGAAGTGCTGGGTCTCGCCTCATCTTCCGCTCCATTCCGAGTAGTCTCCGTTCCGCGAGCTGTCGCGAACTACCTAAAGCGGGGTGGTTTGGGAGAAAAGGTAGCCTGGTCACGAATCTGCCTGACGGGCATCTCGCAGTGTTGTATTGATAGAACAACTCGCACTCGTCATCCTCTGGCTTCCGTCTGTCCGCCGTGGGCGGCTCTTCAGACTCCCAAAACCTCTGCAGCACCTCTGACAGCACACTACCATAGAGGACCGGATCACCTTCTGGTATGTCCTGAGGTCTCCAAACTGGGCCGAAAACAACATAACACCCTGTCGTATCTACTGACACCAAACCATTTACCTGGAGTACCTTCTACCTACCGCACCATAATCTCCGAGGACGTCTGACCCGAGAAGTACGTCCACCGTACCAGGAGTATCAAAATCAGGATCAGCTAACTCCAACCCTGTGGTTAACCCTCGTACCGTTGGTGGTAACCTAACCTGAGGGAGTTTCCCAACCACTTCATCCAGCACCACGGCTGAGACTTGATAGCTGACCCTGTACATGTGCTACCTAATGCGAACTCAAAGTTCGTCTGACCCCGAATGTCAGGCACATTTAGGCCCCGATGCCTACAGCTTCATCCTCACTTGGCCGTACATTTAGGCCTAGCCTACTCACCAGCTTACTCGATACAATACATCCCTGAGCCCCTGTATCCAGTAGGGCTCTTACTTGAATGGTCCGGCCACCGTATCCCCATACCCAAATCTTAGCCGTTGGCAAAAGTACCGTGATTGGACGGGGAGCCGAAGCTGATGAGTAGGCGGCGATTACCTAGCGGGAATCTAAACGCGGTGAGGCCGCGTCCCGCGGGGTATCCTCACTACCCAAACCTGTGTATGGGTCCCACTCCTGCTGGTAGGGAGGTCTGCCCATAAAGGCCATGGCTGGAGTTCTATAGTACCCCGACGGCAAACGTCCGTACCGAGGTTGCGCCTGTAGCCGCGGGTACTCAGGCATAGGCGGGGGCATGCGTGGGTCTTGAGACCCAACCAGGTGGCTCAAGCCCGCAGAATACTGCATGTACCCTGGTGGCTGCCTAGTGCTCCCTGACACCCGCCCGTTGAATCCCGTACCTGGGATGGGTGTCCTGGCCACGTTCCTGTGCCGCTCTTCCCAATCCGGCACCTGCTGCCGTGGTGGGGATCGTCCCCACGTCCTTGGGTAAGTGGGCTCCGTCTGTTGACGTCCCCTGCCTGTCCCTGTGACCGATGCGGAGGTGGGCTCCTCCTTGGAGGGTGGGGAGCGTTGCTCCTCCCTTGGTGGGCAGGCTCCTTCGCTGATCCGATCCAGCGCTGCCCCGGCGTCTCCGGAGCGATTCATGCAAAGCAGCGGATGGTGTGCACCCTGGCAGTACCTACAGTTGGTGCTTGAAGGGCACTCGCACCTGATGCGGCCCCAGGCACCGAAAACACCAACGCCTCTGCTGTGCCACACCCCGTCTCCTCTGAACCCGCTGCGCAGCAAACTCCTGACACGCTGCCACCCCGTGGCCTGTCTCCCTGCAGTAGGCACACCCTGATTCCAATGCGGTGTTGTACCGCCTGGGTTGCCTACTGTTGCCTCCTCGCGCCGGTGCACCCGGCCGTTCCGGGTGGCGAGGGGCAGAGGTCTCCTTGCGTGGGGCTTCACCGGCCTGGACGTCCACTCGCCTGCTTTCGGCCTCGAGGAACGACTTCAGATCCTCGTAGGTCGGGAGGTGGTCCGAGGACTTGCCCCATGGAGCTGCTCGAATCGAGCGACCATTTCGCTCGGCAGGCGGCGAAGCACTGTGTGGACCAAGATATAACCGTAGCCCGCCACTGGCAAACCCTGTCGCTCTAGTGCGCTGACCGCGACACTGACTGGGTGGAAGATTTTCTCGCGGAGGTCCGTACCTCGCGTTATGGTTGGTATTGACAGCCACTGGTCTAACAGCCTGTCTACAATCAGGCGCTTGTTTCGATACCGGTCGGTAAGGATCTTCCATGCCACCTCATAATTGCTATCCGAGACAGCCAAATGCGTCAGCAATTCATGAGGCTCTCCATGTAGCCTGGACATCAGCTGAGCCATCTTGTACGCCGGCGTTATGTCCGTCCGTGTGTGGACCACACTGCTATACAGGTCCTCAAACGCCGGCCAGTCTGCGTAATCGCCTGCAAAGACTGGAACCGTAACAGGCGGAAGAGGCACCAATTACTTGCGCTGAGATTGCTGCACACACCAAATAGTGTGTGCAGCAATCTCAGCGCAAGTAATCCAAGGCAGGCTACGGCGGCATATATAGTGCGTGCAGCAATCTCAGCGCAAGTAATCCAAGGCCGGCCACACCGGCATATAGTGTGTGCAGCAATCTCAGCGCAAGTAATCCAAGGCCGGCTACGGCGGCATATATAGTGCGTGCAGCAATCTCAGCGCAAGTAATCCAAGGCCGGCCACACCGGCATATAGTGTGTGCAGCAATCTCGGCGTAAGTAATCCAAGGTCGGCTACACCGGCATATAGTGTGTGCAGCAATCTCAGCGCAAGTAATCCAAGGCCGGCTACGGCGGCATATATAGTGCGTGCAGCTATCTCAGCGCAAGTAATCCAAGGCCGGCTACACCGGCATATAGTGTGTGCAGCAATCTCAGCGCAAGTAATCCAAGGCCGGCTACTGTGGCATATAGTTTGTGCAGCGTTCTCGGCGTGATTAGCACAAGGCCTGTCATTTTAGTCAGCATTAGCACAAATATAACCATAACAGTCAATTTGATTTTCAGATATTATCAAAGATATCGAAAGCGCCCACGGTAGTGGATGACACAGAGTTCAGTCAGAAACTGCAGCTTGTGAAAAAAGGCATCGACGAGCTCCTCGCGAACGCCACGGCCGAGCTCGCCAGCCAGCCCGGCGCCAGCACCAGCATCACCGACACTCTGTCCCAGCTCACCGACAAACTGGCCGATGTCAGGTAACTAGCTAACCATCAAAATTGATAAAATTCGGCCTACTGCGAGTCGGACGGCCAGGCGCTAGAAGGGTTGCGAACAAATCATGCAACAAAAAAAACACGTACCTATAGTATTAGTTATAGTTGTATCGAATATAGCGGCCAGCCCTAAACTCTTCTGTTAACTGCTTCCCAGTGGGCATATGAGATTTTCGCGTTGTAAAAACCCGTTATATTTAAAAAGGCTAACAAACAATATATTGTCATGTGCAATTCTTTGACCAAGATGTTGAAATAGGTGTAATTGTTTGAAATTTTTTTGCCTTTTTAAATGACTACATCACTATTACTTTTCCTTCAGGGATATGCTGTTCAAAATCGATGAGGAGAGTATAGACGGAAACGAAGCAGTCGAGCGGAGCAAGGGCAACGTGTCCAAAGCGGAAGACACCATCGAGGCGGCGCAGAAAGAAATCAATGTAAGGAATCCTCATTTAAAATGCTTTTTCTGTCTTTTACTGAGGAGGAGTTTCGAGCCAACAAACAATGGCCCGAAGAACTTATTGAACCCGTTGACCGCTGTCGTGGTTGTACTATTGCCATGTGAACATAACTCATCTACAGAACTAACAAATTTTCGTGCCCTTCAAAGCATCGAATATCAGGCCGTTCAACCTACAATGTCCTAACCTAACTGAGATCGAATTCTCTTGTCGTGAACTAAGAGCCTCATTTCGGAGCCTCTGCATAGAATAACAGCATGTATCTTTTTAAATGAATGTAAAATGTTCTGAAGGTATTCTAAGTGTGTCTTACTCGGCCCTTATCTCAAGCAAGATCTCACCTATTTTAACAATCGAATCATGTTTCCAGAGCGTGCTAGAATACCTGGATGGCGAGGGAGCCGCGGCGCTTGCCAAGGCGCGCAACCGCTCCGAGCAGTTTGGCAAGCAGTCTGGCGAGATGTCAGCACTGGCCAAAGAGTCCCGTTTGCTGGCTGAGAAACTTGAGACACAGGCTAAGAACATCAGAGAGATTGCTGAGAAGGCGTTCAATACTTCGCTCACGGCTGACAAGATCGCCAAGGACGGCCTCAAGAAACAGGCCAATATTAGGTGAGTCTATTTACATGTATTAGTGGATAGTTTAGAAAATAGTCCAGTTGGCCAAGGAGGCGCGTTTCTGGCCGAGGAGCTCAAGATTCCTTATGATATAAGGCAATAATACGTGCGTGAGACGCAGGCATCTTTAGAGTATTTGTAAAATTGTACCGCAGGCACATTCGGCATGAAAAAATGATAATAAATCGCTGGGAATAATAGTCAGTCAGTATCCTGCTATTGGCTCACGGATACGTCTGGGAGGACATCATTGGCACACTGTTAGGAGCCGCAGTAGCCTAATCGATAGAGGCGTCACTGTACTAATAGCGAAAGTTGTAGGTTCGAACCCTGCCTGTGTTGTTTTTAGTTAATCAGGGTGACTAAAGGCGGCTCTTCATTGGGAACGTTTCGGGGAAAAAGTCCCGCGACATTTATACAAAAGTTTCCTAATGAGTCCCCAACGAGTTCCCAACGAGAAGTTCCCAACGAGGATGCGACTTCATTGTGAACATTTTCGTGAATATTGTATCAGAACAGTGTATGTAATACCCGCCTTGAAAAATAACTTAGTATTTTCCTAATGCTAGCTGTAACCTTAATCGTTTGCCTGTTGTTCTGCCATCAGCAAGGAGGTGCAGACGCTCGCCAACGAGCTGAAGGCGGCGTCCGGCCGGCTCAGCAACATGGGCGAGCAGAGCGAGCAGGCATTGCGGCGCGCTCAGGCCGTCTACGATGAAGCATTGGGGCTTTATGCGGAGGTCAACACCACGCTACTGCCCGACATGAACATAGCCAGGCTGCAGGACCAGTCCACGCAGATGAACAAGACTGTAAGTAAAGTACCGTAGCATTGACACTGTGGGGTAGGCAGGCGGTCTACGATGAAGACCTAGGGCTGTATGCGGAGGTCAACACGACCCTACTGCCAGACATGAACATAGCCAGGCTGCAGGACCAGTCCACACAGATGAACAAGACTGTAAGTACTATAATACAGACACTACGGGGCAAGCAGGCGGTCTACGATGAGGCACTGAGGCTGCATGCGGAGGTCAACACTACGCTACTGCCCGACATGAACATAGCCAGGCTGCAGGACCAGTCCACACAGATGAACAAGACTGTAAGTACTATAATACAGACACTACGGGGCAAGCAGGCGGTCTACGATGAGGCACTGAGGCTGCATGCGGAGGTCAACACTACGCTACTGCCCGACATGAACATAGCCAGGCTGCAGGACCAGTCCACGCAGATGAACAAGACTGTGAGTACCACACATTACAACATGCCTAAAGAAGCAGGCAGGCGGTCTACGATGAGGCCCTAGGGCTGTATGCGGAGGTCAACACCACGCTACTGCCCGACATGAACATAGCCAGGCTGCAGGACCAGTCCACACAGATGAACAAGACTGTGAGTACCACGCATTAGAACATTCCTAAAGAAGCAGGCAGTATACGATTAAGCCCTAGGGCTGTATGCGGAGGTCAACACGACGCCACTGCCCGACATGAACATATCCAGGCTGCAGGACCAGTCCACCACAGATGAACAAGACTGTGAGTGAGTATTGTAGCACCTAACCGACGCGCTTGGAATTACACCCCAGACTTCACAATATTGTATTAGAAAATGAGATTATTTATAAAATCAACAACAACGCACATTTCGAACTTGCACTATTAGAGCCCTCAACTTTTCAGCAAAATGTGTATTATTTTATGTGTGTGCATTTTATGATGTAATTTTACTGTACTTTGTTAATGATTATGTCCTATCTTTCCCACCCAGATTGACGACAAGGCGGCAGAGCTCGAGCAGCTGATCGCCGCCAACTCCGGAACCCTGGAGAGCTTGGACAAGGCCATCCAAGCAGGGCACGAGCTACTGGAGGCCGGCACCGACCGACAGGTTAGTTCTACAATACATATATCACGCCTATATCCTGAGCTCGAGCAGCTGATCGCCGCCAACTCCGGAACGCTGGAGAGCTTGGACAAGGCCATCCAAGCAGGGCACGAGCTTCTTGAAGCTGGCACCGACCGACAGGTTAGTTCTACAATACATATATCAGGCTGAGCTCTAGCAGCTGATCGCAGCCAACTCCGGAACCCTGGAGAGCTTGGACAAGGCCATCCAAGCAGGGCACGAGCTTCTTGAAGCTGGCACCGACCGACAGGTTAGTTCTACAATACATATATCAGGCTGAGCTCTAGCAGCTGATCGCAGCCAACTCCGGAACCCTGGAGAGCTTGGACAAGGCCATCCAAGCAGGGCACGAGCTACTGGAGGCCGGCACCGACCGACAGGTTAGTTCTACAATACATATGTCACGCCTATATCCTGAGCTCGAGCAGCTGATCGCAGCCAACTCTGGAACCTTGGAGAGCCTGGACAAGGCTATCCAAGCAGGGCACGAGCTACTGGAGGCCGGCACCGACCGACAGGTTAGTTCTACAATACATATATCACGCCTATATCGCTTGCGGGGTAGGCAGAGCGTAAGCGGCTGTAGATGACAATAGTTTGAGAGTCACTGAGAAGACTGTATCACCATAGTAACAGGTTGTCAGCCTCTCGCCTAAAATTGCACTACACATCGACTCTCAAATCCCATCGTCGTTTCTAACGAGCGAGACGGGAAAAATATGGGATGATGCTATTCTATTTTATGTTGTAAAACGACTGACCTTGTTGTTTTAAGTCGAGGCTTATAGTCTCGACGTTTCGATGCAATAAGTGCACCGTCATCGGGAGTCTGACAGGTCGCCTAGGCTCGGTAGTCACGACAAAGTCAGACTCAGTGGTAAACAACAAGGTCAGTCCTTTTACTACATAAAATATGAGTTATCCTTGTTCGCTCAAGGATGCTATTCTAAGCCGGCACCATACTGCAAAAAAATGGCACTTATGAATTGATATTCAAAACACTGCTAATATGTCTTACGTTGTGTTAATGTTTAGGAGGAGCTGAACGACCTGCTGACAAGCCTGGACAACTTGCAAGCCGAGGCCAAGAAGGACGTGGAAATGACCAAGGCCACTCTCAAGGACGCCAAGGAAATTTACAAGACTTTGAAGGGTGAGTAGTTAAAACAGTTTATTAACGTTTACATACATTAACACCCACAATAGACCACTGCTGGACATACTACAATGATAGATAATTGAATGCCATAAAACACTTCCTGTTATAAATGAACCCTTTTTAGAATACTTGCAAAACAATACATAGTATAAAATGAAGTCGCTTTTTGCGCTCCTCTGTCGTGGAATTCTCTAACTCCTCCTAAACCACGCAATTGATTTTGATTCGGTTTTTTGTAATAGATAAAGTGATTCAAGAGGAAGGTTTATGCGAATGAGTTGCAGTGGGTGAAACCGCTGACGGGCCGCTAGTTTATGATAATAATGTTATTTCAGAATTCAGCGACCAAGTGACGGAGTCCCGTCTCGCGGCCGAGTCAGCCTCGCAGGACATCCCCGGCGTGCAGTACAAGGTGGCCGAGGCTGATAACGCCATCAACAGCATTGCTGAGGAGCTGACGGAGGCCAGCTTCAAGGCGAAGGAGGCGCGTGATGTGGCGCACCAGGCAGTTGAAGAGTATGCTGACAAGGCGTCAGAGGTAAAGGCCTTCTCAACACTATATTGAAGGATCTATGGTGATGGTGATCGCGGCGCGACCCGACCGCGATCTTATAGGCACCAGCGCATTCATAATTGAAAAAGCTGCACTGACTTTAGCGACATTTTTGTCGTTGGTCGCCCGAATAAGAAAGTGAGTGACCGATCATATATAAAGATGTTCAGGATCTATAGCATTTCTAAGGAGCCGACTGAGGCCATCTTCAAGGCGAAGGAGGCTCGTGATGTGGCGCACCAGGCAGTTGAAGAGTATGCTGACAAGGCATCAGAGGTAAAGATCTTTTAAACATTCTAGGATCTGTAGTAATACTCCGCGGTGCGTGGCGCAATGCGACCCCAAGCCTATAGCCACCAGCGTCCTCAAACTTGAAAAAGCTACATCGACTATACCGATACTTGAGTCGTTGGTCGACAGAATAATAAAGTGAGTGAACGATCTTATAATAAAGATGTTTAGGATCTATAGCATTGCCGAGGAGCTGACAAGGCATCAGAGGTAACCGCCGTCTGAACAATAGCAAACCTAGTTTGCTCTTCAATCATAATTTTCGAAATCAAACTATGTAAATAGATTTGTATTTTGTAACAATTATAACGAAAGTCTTTCCGTATTTCTGAAGAATATCACAAGCAGAAGTGTCTTTTCAGCTTCTAAAAGAAGTCCTGTATTTGTATTAAAACCACCTCATTTCATCTTTCCGAATGTCTTAAAAAGCATATCATGGGAAGAGAAAATTAATGAAAGACTCGTCGTGATTAGGTTATCCTCCTGACACAATGTTGATAAGTTATTTAAAGTGTTTGTGTTTTTCTCAGGCTGCACACGAGATCAAGAAGAAGTCCTCAACTTCCCGAGCGGAGGCTGGCAAGCTCAGGGACGAGGCGGATAAACTATCAGGTCAGATATTTTAATAATAAATATAACTTCTATACGTCGATCAGCTTAAACGATTTGTTAGAGTAAAGCGCCAATCCAAGTGCGTTTTACATGTAAGACAAAATTATAAAGGACTCGTTCTATAGTCAAGAAGACCGCGCGCCGCTCCCTATCTCACCTGCGTTTAAAAATCAAGTGAAAAAGGGAGCGCCATACGGCCTCGACTGCAGCGAGTGGTATTTTCGACTGTACCACGTTTGGACTGATATTAAGAAGATTCAATCGAGCTATATAAAAAAGCAATTTCTATATGAATTGGCTGACTTTATGACGTCACAAGGCCAGTATAATATGGCGTACGAATAGTTTGCGTCAGTGCGAATATGTTTAAGATTACGGGTATATTTCAGGTCGTGTGGACGAGACTGGCAAGCAGATTGAACACTTGAAGATGCAGGCGGAGGAAAATATGCAGCTTACCAACGATGCCAAGATGAAGGTAATATTATTATGACACCATTCATCAGTCATCCATCACACAAGACTGTATTCACAAGGAACGCTGCTGCCGATTTCTAGGATCGGTTTATCCATTAGTCGCTTTTTGAACACTCACAGGTTGGAATGGTGGCGCTAATTTAGTCTGGCACCACTAACATTTTAAAAGTAATATTTCATTCAACTATATATAGACTAGGATAAGAAACGAGCGCGATTAAAATTGTCTATGTTTGCTCTGCTACTCATACTCCGAATGCAAGTATACCTAAGAAACCATGATCATTTTCATACATGACATGACTGAGCGTATATCGAATGTATTTTTGTTGATGACTATTTTGTTCGCATTTGTTATTAAATGCTTATTTCCACAACTTTTATATGAATAATATGTGATATCTACTATCCTTTTGTAACGTTCCGCAGGTCGGCCAAGCTAACACAGACGCGCGGGAGGCAGAGAAGCAGGTCTCCAAGGGCTTGGAGGACCTGAACGTGATCAAGGACGAGCTGGCCAACCTGCCTGTCCTGGACGAGGACGTACTCAACAGGCTGCGTAAGTTTGCTACAATAAGATAGGACGGGACGGGATAGGAAGTAGCGGAACGGGATGGATTAGATAAGATGATATAAGCTCCTGGTATTCCACTCCAGGCACTCCACTTCTTAGATATCTAATCTAAGTACCAGCAAAAACGGTTCATCAAGATGAAAATCTTTTGCAATGGAGCCGTTTCTGTTTCTCGTACAGTTCATCTGGACTCCTGGTGTTCCACGACAGTTGCCTCGACGTCTATGGGTCAACAGTAACGTGCCATAATGCTGAACAACTTTTACTATAAAGCCATTTCCGTATCTCTTATATAACTTACAAAAATTAAGAACATTATTGTGGCTATCCTGCTCATATGTCATATAATTTGACAGAGAGGGAAACAATAATAATGCTGCGCAAGTTATACTTAGTTCAGCTGGGCTCTTGGTGATCTGGGCGGATAGATCTGGCCGTCAGGATAATCAAGAGTACAGAGTAGCTCACGACCGATCAAATACTCGAAGTGCCCATGCAAGTCTTACGCGTGCGGCATAAGAACGGTCCAAAGTCCAAACTTTCAAACCCACCCTTAGCTTGAGTGTACGTATTATCATACAATTTGTGGTTTGTAACCAAAGATTGTTTGTTTCAGAACAAAGTCTGGACGACGCGGAGCGTGAGCTGAAGGCAGTGGACTTGGAGGGCAAGATCAAGGCCCTCCTCGAAGCTAAGAGTAATCACCAGCGGTAAGTACTTGCACTTCGGATTATTGAAAACTTCTAACAACAAAGTTCTTCGTCCCACACGATAGAAGAAGCAGTGTATATTTGTTAAACTTCTTTGTAATTATCACATGATACGACTGAGCGAACAGGTCTTGACTATTGCGTTCTTAAATGTGTTGCATCATACTCAACCAGAATTAAAAGCCTTTGACTGTGAAAGCCGCTGCTGTTTGATGCTGCATCGTGTATAAACTATAATTTATCTGTGATGATATACGGGCGATCTTATACAACTCCTTTCCATAATAAAACCGGTCAAAGCAACTTTTCTTGGCTGGCGTGTAAGGTGCTAACTCCACAGGCGAGACGTAAGTCATGAGACGGAGACGTGAGACATGCGACATCGCGACGCCTGAAACAGTTTCCATATAAAATGTATGAAACAAAAGAGCCGCTTACTCACGATCACTTGTCTGACGGATGTCATCTTAACTCTCGCCTCGCACGTCTCATCTGTGAATATAGCCTCAATATCCGTGGTTCCTCCCGCAGATGGATCCAGCAGTACACGTCCGACTACAACCAGTTGTCCGCGGAGGTGAAGAACGTCGAGGACATTCTGAGCAAGCTGCCCGACGGGTGCTTCAAGCGCATCGTGCTCGAGCCCACAGAGGGCGTCGGCCGCGTCGCCTCCTACAGGTAGACCCGCGGCAACCAGTAGACCCATGACAACTGAAGATTACAACTACATCTGGAAACTTCAGTACCCTATTTTATCAAACTACATAACTACAGGTCTACTTGATCATAATAGCTAATGCAATGTACATCAAATTTCGCCTGTAGAATTGTAGCCCCTGTAATTTACCAGGAAGCGCAATTTTACGTATAAAATTCTGCCACTAACTTTAATCGCTGTTCTTATCACTCATTCTTGTTCTTATCACTCATTCTGATACCCTAATCTAAGTATACAAAGTTGTCATGACTAAATTCGAGTAGTAGAGATAGAAAAGAACGAATAGTCATTTTCGTTGCAGCCAAAGTTGCAGCATTTTGCGTGCAAAATTATTGATAACATACGCCGTTGCCGTTATACCTGGAGTTTACAGATATAGTTGTAATTGCAAGTACACCTAGAATCTCCGAGTAGACTGGAAAGAGTGTAGCTAGTGTCTTTATACTTAAACACTACGCAAAAACTGAGTCATAACTAATACATGGTCTTACATAGCTCCCTACGCAACAAAAAAGAATTGAATTAGGTGTATCATTATTTTTTCATGACAATAGATACTGAATTAATGTTACATGTTTGTAAAAGATTGGATACAAAAATAATACGTAGTATAACAAAAAAAAACTTTTGGAGGTATTATATCTTTATCCGTGTATCTATTTATATAAATGGAAACAGAATCTCTCAATTAAAGACCATTTTGCATAGTTTAAGACCATTTTATAATTTTTACAGCAAGTGATTGGCGTGCCTTACTAGACTAGATTATTAAAATTGGCTAATACTAGAACTTGGCTTCAATGAAGTCTTAGTTAAGCTTCAAGGAAATAAATAATAATATTCTCTGGGCTAATTATCTAACTATTAGATCTTTCGTCACAGATATAATAATTATCATAGTACACTTTACTTATTTATTATTATTGTTATAATATAACATAGGTACGTTATCTGATTTTATATGTTTTGTTCCATTTCATATAATAATTATAATGACTTGTCTTTTTACCATACGAATATACATTTTTTTTACCTACTTACCAACTGCATTTAACCTTTTGCATTTATATACGATACGTAAATAATATTATGTACTTAGTAGTATTTTTGAAAGTTTATACGTATAGAATTTTGAAAGTTGTGTTATGTAAATTATAAAGTCAGATAATTGCAAATATTTGTATGTAGTATGTATTTTTGACCGTAGAGACAGGGTGCTTTGAAAACTTTGCAGGCATGATCAGGCCATGATACCACGCAAACGCGCGCCGTTTTCCTAATTTGTGATGATTCAACGTTTGTTATGGAGCGAAAGGTGGGAAACGAGGTAATTTTTTCAACTTCTACAAAATTCACGATCAGTCATTGACTTAAAGTAAAAAAAAATGTTTCGTTTACCAGCTTAAGTGCCATGGTTGAGCATGCCTGTAAAGTTTCGTTACACCGTCCCTTACACCCCCTTTGTGTAGTATGTATTTTTAACTACATGTATGTTGTAGTTATATTATAGTGTATGCTTGAACCGTGCCATAATCACTTTGGTGCATTTTGTAAATATTAAGTACAACTTAGATTTTAGTTAACAATGCAATATGTTATAAATGTTGGCTTATCTTGCCTTAATAATCGGTTGAAATTTTATTATATGTGAAGTTGGCCAAAGAAAATAGAACAAAATATTTAACTAAATTTCTTCCACACGAGTACATTTTGTGAGTAAGTATAATAATTTGTATTCTAGATGATTTATTTGTAATAAAAACTTTGAGAAAACTCGTATCTTTTAATATATGTACTTGACAATTCCTGAAAACTTTTGTTCTGGTTGAAACCAGTTGAAACCTAGATCTAGAACTGATTATTCCAACCTCTCTGCACGTGTTTACTGGGCAGGAGAAAATCCTACACGATGACAAACAATGTATGTTTCGCAACTTTTTGATAAAATCAGGTATTTATTAAAACCGGCATATATGACAAAATCGATACTTAAGTTTATCATAAACCAGGTTTTTCACCAAAAACCTGCAGTAGTTCAGGTTAGTGTTAAGTTAAAATTGTTCGTAAAAATATACGTTTGTTTAGTTTAGGTACTGTAAAAACATGCTGCGTACCTGCGTACAAATCAACGGCACTGTGTATATAGATGACAGCTGGCGACATCTGCCTGTCAGTGGCATGGCAGCCAATAACAAGTCGAAGCCAGCCAGCCAGCCGTCGATATCTTTCATTGGCATTGGCAATAGGCCCATGACAGCGGTCAATAGGTGTCGCCAGCTGACATCTACTCAGTACCGTTCGTCTGTAAGCAGCATATTTTGTCTCATGTTTTTAGGAATAACTTTATCATAAACCTGAACTATAACAGTGCAGGTTTTTGATCAAAAAACTAAGTTGATGATATAATTCAGTTTAGATTTTATCATGTGTCGGATTTTATCAAAAACCTGCGACATATGCATAGTTGTATTATATTATTATCTGCGTCTTAATTCGGGTTCAGGCTGGCGTAACGGCCATTTTTGTATACGTCTATACTGAAGCCTTAATTTTCACTTTCCATACTCCGTATCACTAGCCTTCATTAAAAATGTATTGTGAATAAAAGTGAATAGGCAGCGGAGTGTACCTCGCGCCCGTGTACGGTAGCGAGTGGCTGGTAGGTACAGTCGGCGCCCTAAACGCCGCTCGCGTGTGTGCGTGGACTCGCAACCAGCGCTGCGAGTGCCGACTAGGGTGGCCATCTCTTATACAAAACCAAAAACTCTAAGGTCAAGTACCTACAAAGAACAAATGCACTGAACAACTTTTGCTACGGACCAGCCACCGAATCTACGTGGAAAAAAACATGTTTTTCATAAGTTTTGATTGAGTAGGTATTTTTATTTTCTGTGGAACAGCTAATGATGAATTTGTAGATGACCCTAAGTAAGTAAAAGTCGCACGTAACGGCAAATCATAGTCGGCAAAGCTTGCGTGCATACCTACTTTAAAAAATAACAATGTTAGATTAGATAATCCTACGATACCTCTAACGTCGCGTCGGCAATTAAAATTACGCCGTCCCTTTCTTTCAGTTAAATAAGGATAGGAGATGATCGCGTCTAAAAATGACTGTGATTTTACGCATTAGTGGTACCTTAATAAATACACTGCTATTAAAATGAAGGCGGTTGATGTAATGAAATGACGCTGAAATCATAATTATCATATCTATTTAAGATATCACGTGGCTAAAATAGTCTACGAAAGGTATCTACTACTATTATTTTCTAAACGAAAACCTTTTCTCTTAGTAAGCCGTTTTAGTAATTAATAACGTGGCATCGAGTCTATCGACAGCCGATGTGGCGGTTATTATGACTGCCTGCCACGGTGAAGGTTCCGGGTTTAATTCCTGATGGGGCACTCACAAAGTTGATATTTATCACTTTGTGAATTTGTCCCCAGTCTGGTTAGGACAATGCAAGCTGAACCACCTACCGAAAAGCAAGATGGTTTCATGCTTCGCATGGGCACGTTAAGCCTTCTGTCCCGGTTGCTGTCTATGATGGCGGTCGTTACACAACCATGTCAAAGTCCTGCTACTTGCAGTATGCCGTTGAAAAACTCTGACACCAGGGTTCATCGGTATTTGAACGACTCGGTGTCCCACACGAAGAGAGTGAGATCGAGTTTATTGTGTCCCAACATCGTGCCTGCCTTGTGGCCGCCCTACCCGGCCGGTATGCAAACGCCGGCTCCGCGCGGAGCACAATTTATGGCGAGCATTCCGCTGGATTCCCTTTGTTTTTTCAAAAGTATCTCTTTACATAGCGACGGTGTAAGTGTTCCTCTAGGTATTGTGCACATACATACTTACATACGTATACACATACAAGTGTTTATGTATTTGACTGCCGCGCGGATGTTTATTGTTTAGAGTTACTGTGCTGTGCGAGTTTTGTTGTGTTAGGTGCATTTTTGTAAAGACGTTTTACTGTAAGAAATGAAAATGAATAAATTGAAGTTTACATTCTCAAAAGTTACATGCATAAAGTCCTTGCGATAAGCGAACTTCTTACAGAAGAGTTATAGTTAAAATCTTATGAAGTTATGAAATGAATGATAAGTATTAAATTTTAAAAAAGTTAGGTAGTCTGATTTCCAAAAGTTCCATGCGTGTATTAGAACTTCTCCTACTTTTTTACTTAAATTAAAATACTAAACTAAATAGACCACGTAGTTTTTGTAAAGTTTTATAGGTAAGTAGACACAGGACCATCTGTCTATAAGGCACAAAGACAATCAATTTTTGCTCCTCAGGAAGCGAACCAGGGTCCGCTTAGACCACCAGACTACATACCTACATATTTCACGTCTATATCCCTTGCAAGGTAGGCAGAGTGTAAACGGGCGTAAAAACGGCCATTCACACCACTTCTGACAAAACTTAGAGACTCATTCAGAACTGTGTATCACCATAGTGACAGGTTATCATATTATCCTGTCGCCAAAAATTGCAAATCCCTTAGTCGCTTCTTACGACATTCTAAGCTAACCTACCCATATGCTATTCTAAGCTAACCTATCCTAGTTCTCAACAGTTCTAAACTTTGCTATTGTCTTGTCATTCATCGACGAATCTGCACGGCTGAGCGTGAGAGCCGCATCGCAGCGCGCAGTTCCTAAATTGAGTTCCTGCGGCTGCATATTTGATGCGCTCGCTAGCGTTGAGCACCTATCAACTTTGTTCAAAACACTCGCTAAATTGGATTAAAATGTTAAAATTATTTGCTAGATATCTGAGCTCAAACAGGCTTTCTCTTCTTTTTGGTAGGTATTCTGAAAGACTTGACAAACCTTCGTAGCAATTGCCTCCGCGCTGTAGCTATACTCGTAGAGGCTTTTGCTACGTAGCACTTTCGTAGCACCTATTTACTACAATTCACGGTAAGTACAAAATATAAAGAGTTCCATTAAATTGCTAGGCATAATTAATTGTGTAATTGCTTGTGAAAATACTGTGCAACCACTTTCAGGTCCGGCAAGTCCAAGAGGCGTATTCTTGAAACGATTTCGCATGCTTAAGTATTCAACAAAGTCTGGGTCTACACTTTCTGCTAATAGGATTTGTTTGTTTCAAGGGTGTGAAAATTAGGCGAAATGATCACGATGTATGTAATGTTATTTGAATGAGACGGGCACCGGTAAAACGATCTTTTGCAGACTTGCATGCAAAATTGATTCAAAAATACGCCCTTTAAGTCCACATCCTTGCACGTCATCTTCTAGTTCTTTGATATTCCACTTATTTTTATTGGTCAGGCAGGCTTTTACAGTATATTCATTTCTCTTTTGCTTGTTGCTTTCTTGATGTATACCTTCACAATCGGAATCACCTTATTTTTTTTAGCATGATATTTACGTCCCATCCACGCGCATTCATGTCATATATTGTATTCGCTTTCGAATGCCATCAGATAACAAACTATACCTACTACACTTAGGTTGGATACTTAGTGCCATCTGCAATACTTCGTGTTACACATTTGAGAATTGAATGTTACTGGTTGACCATAAAATTACCAGTAGGTAGGTACTTTACTGGACCATAGGTATAGCTAAGTGGTAGTGCCGCTGATAATCCTTACATAATACAGCATCCAGCAGAACCTGCCATCAAAATACAACGTGAATTGAATGGCGCTTCCGAACTAGTCACTAGTTCGGCCACATCCGCAGCCCGCATCCGCATCTGTTTCCGCGCGGATTCATAATCTGCGGCCTGGATCCGGATTCCGCCCAATTTCACCTCTCACTTAATTCGCCCGGGGAGTTAGTTCCGGGGCAACGTAATTAAGAAAACTTTTCAGATTACCCTCGTTTTTCCGGACGCGTCGACCAGCTTCCTGAGGTACATTCACACTGACTATTATGTTACATTACACATAGGTAGACTATTTAGTACGCACAGTACCAAGATGTAAATATAGGGTGAAATTTTACTAGTGACCGATAACGAAATCTCAGAACGTGGTGAAATGATAAGGCTCAACTTTAGCCAAGGAATAAGGTCGAAACATTAAAAAAATTGGCCCTCCCATAGTAACTCAAATCAGATGATCGGCAATTTTGTATGGCAGGCCCTAATTTTTTTTCACATGTCGACCTATGTTCTTTAGGGAAAGTTGTTCCAGATCACCAGCCGATTATGAGTTTTCGCTATCGGTCACTTGTAAAAATTCACCCCATATAATTGCGTTTGCCTATACTAAAGCGTAATGTGTCTTTAATGTACTTTCAGAAAATGGATTTGTTTGCAGCAATACATTAGGTAATTTTTTTAGCTACTTTTTTATTTAATATCTGTCTTGAGGATGTAAATCAACCTTCCTTGCAATTAGTATCTGACCTATTTTCCTTTAGAGCATGTAGATGGTACTACAATACACTGTAATATCTTGTTTTCGACCACCCCACAATACAGAGACCCCGTTTCGCTGGTCAGCACAACAGCATTTTTTCGGCCACTTATTTAGTTTTAGTTGGGCTCCGCATTTCGGCACCCCCCGGACAGAGAGGTATTGCTAATTTACTTGTTGCAAATTTGTTTTGTTGCTAGTTTCCGATGGTGATATTTTTCAGGTAGTGTGAGCGGTTAAGTGGGAACAGAATACATTAACTACTGGTGCCACCTGGGAGTCGGTACAATTACATACTTGTTTCGGCGTGAAATTGAGTATTATAATAGAATTTACTTATTAGTGTAAGTTAACAATCAAATCAATGATGTGATTGAATCCAAACCAGTTAGAAAATTAAAAAAGGTGCCTAAATAACCATGCTATGACAAGAGCCAAAACTTTTATTTCACTTCAGGGGGCTCCAAATTTTAATCAAACTGGAACTTCTAACCGACAGACCGAACGTAACAAATTAACGACGTAAAAAAACTTTTAGCACTTCAATTAGGTCGACGTCAAATTTTTATTTTATAGGCGGAAAATTGTATAATTTTTTCCCTATTTTAACGGCAGTTAAGTAACTCCTCTCCACCTCTAAGGCGTGACTTGGTAATTAATTTTTTCCTTGGCGCGAGGCGGCGCGGGTGCGATGGCCATTCGTGCGAAAATTTGCAAAATTATGAGCACTTTTATTACGCAGGGCTGTTTTAATCACTTTTCTTTCTAAGTAGTCTTTGGAATAATTTGAGGGGGCGTTTTGAGGGGTTGGCCCAGAATTTTATATTAGGCAGGTTGAATATATTACTTATTTGTGTACTAAACCGTATTTCAGGTGTGAACTTATTTTGTTGTGCGTGAATTTATTTCAAGAAAAAAACCACCGAAAACGTGAATGGCTTGCCTTGATTCCCATAGGAAGTGCCGTATGTTGTGAAACCACATAATTGCTGTGCCAGCCAAGCCAGTATTAAAATAGGTACCCACGTGTGATAAAACGGGGCAACCTATTGTTGCTCGTTTCTTCGTGGCACGAGCATGACATGACCGTACGTCCCCCCTCTCTTGCCTGTTGAGAATTTACCTAGAAACTTATTTAAATTTTGGTTACCTATGCAGTAATGTATATATTCACATTTTGAGTAGGTAGACACGCTGCTGTCGCGGCAAGAAAGGCGTTAACTACGGTTCTATCTCCAACCTCAGAGACATCCATTTTATTGGACCAAATAGAGACAATGAAGCGTTCTAATCGGTTAATAAAAAGCGTTGACACACTAGCCACGATAATAGCCGTACATGGCATCCCACTGTTGTTTGAAATCGACTCTTATTCTCCAGGGATTAAGCACCAAGACAGTCTGGTTAGTTATAAAGCAGGTTCAGCATCTGGAAAATCACTGGCAAGCCTCCTGAAGTATTCACGCGAAAAAACTGGTAATGAGCGGACTTGATCAAAATTTCATGGTGATAGGGTTGGGAAACATATTTCAGTGAGCTACAACGTTTCAAAATAAGTATCATTTTTTGGTTTCGTATCATCATCATCTTCATGCCCTTATCCCAAATCAGTTCGGGTCGGCGCAACATATTTTATGAGGACTCAAACCATGTTGGTTTGGTTTCGTATAACGGGGACAAATGACTGAATTATATGATAATCCTAAACGGATTGAGGGAATGATGGTTCCCGTTGATGGGTCAAACTTTTTAGTATTTCTTACTGTACATTTAGTTGTATCCAGAAGACTGTTGCTTTTTCACAATAATGACATACTCGTAAATAAAAAATAAATAAATTTATCGTACATTCCAATCTAAAAATACACAACGTTGCCGAAAGTGCGGTTACTATTGTATTTAAAGTTTTTATAAGTAATCTGTTTTCTCTCAGTGTGCTGTTTCATTTTCACAGGAAACGCAGCTACCCTTTTTCTGGTCAGAACTACGGGCGGGATAGACGGATCGGTCAATTCAACGGGTTAGTTGATATATTTAAATCACAATATTGTTGAAGCTGCCTGTCAGCGGTTTCACCCGCTGCCAACCTATTGTTCCGCGGGATAAAAGCATTATTCGCCAAGAGATGTCGCTGTTAGTTTTCGGCGAAAACGTTTAAAACGCGAATCGGCTCAGTCACGCCACCTATTTCAAAAATATTGGAAAATGCGTGATCCCGTGGGAATGAGACATTTTTCTGTGGTAAAAAGTATCCTATGTGTTATTCCAGATGCCCTTTTATATTTCTGCAAAGTTTCATGTCAATCTAATCAGCCGTTTTTGCGTGATGTCGTAACAAACACACACACAAACATCCGCCTTTATAATATTATAGTAGGATAGTAGGATAGTAGGATAATAGTTGGAAAAGTGCGAATCTGTGTGGTAGCGGCTAGTCCGTGTGGTAGCGGCTTAGAATACTGCCACACTTAGTCCACTCAGGGTGTTTCGTAAAAGGCGACGTAGAGTTTTTGACCTCGGCTGAATATCTGTCGACTATGGTCAACCGCATGATGGCGGTAATACCACCTACAATAGCATCCCAAAAAGAGTTGACGTCAGGCAGGCGGTCGGTTATAAAACATATTCAAATCCTTTTGCAACATAATTTTGTGTTCTGACAAAACATGTGGCGCTAACCCCAACTGAATTGGGATAAGGCAGGAAAATGATGAGTTGGAAAGCCTGTATTTTTTTAGCCTTACTTAAGGTTTTCTTAAGTCGTGGTTATTGAGATTCGTCAATATAAGTAAGTAGGTACAACTGTAAGCATCACATAAAACCGCTTCATTATCAACATGTGTCTAACAATTAGTAGCTAGATATCGATAATGTGTAGTGTAGCACATCACTAGCGTCCCTGTCGAGCGGTTCTTGCAGGTCTCTCTCTCCGTGAAGAAGGATGTTACGTCGACGATAAACCATTCGCACACGGTTTTAATTCACTTCACTTTGTTGGCTATATACACCTACTGTTAGGTATTATCTATGGCTTTACCTATTTATCTATGTAACATTTTTACACACCTAAACTTTTCTTTACCTTAGTGTAGTGGTTATATCTTCTTAATTTTCTCACAGTTTATCATCTCTTTAACTCTACATACATACCTTGCGCGAAGCATAAAACGACGTAAAAAACAGCCATTTACATCACGTCCGACATAATTTTGACACTTATTCAGAAGACTGTGTACGCACCCACCATACTGACTGGTTATCTATCTTACTAATATACTATGAAAAAGCTAATAGCTACATAATTCGGAATAGGCAACGTAAACTACTTTTACCTGGTAAAAAGTAGGCTGCGGGTGTCGTGAGAGAAGTTTAAGGTATCATCTACACGAGGTCTTCATATGTAGTCGTATTTATTAGAATTTGGCATGTATTTAACGCGGCGACAAATTGATACCATTCCGAGTCTTAAAAAAATTGAAAATGGATAGTAAAAAGACTACTTTGGCGACTAATTTGAGGTAGCATCTTAACTAGAAAGCGGCGACTTTTTAATGAGTTTTGAGGTTTTGTTTAAATTTTATCTGGCAGTGATTTTCTTTTGTGGCAATTGAATTTCTTCTTAGGCGAAAATCTATTGGCGGATAATTAAGTTAAAATAGGCTTTCATAAATTCTAAAATGGGGTTGTTTATAAACTTGACCAAGTTCTGTAATAAATACAAACAAGATATTAAAAAAAACTTTTGGTTACATTTACAGGGATCTAAATATACCAAATTGTGACATGCTAAATAACTATTCTTGGTTTGTTTTTTTTCTTGACTTTCTTATTTATTATTAATTTCCCTCTTTCTTTTAAACAAAGTCTCTAAAATGTTTCTGTCTCGAGATATTTGCTTTTAAAGCGGGTGTTTTTGAGCCATAATTTGTTGCAGCTGTAACTTCCAAAGTAGGTATGCATGCCAAAAATTTGAAATAAATATGGGATATAGTTCTTAATATGAAATTACCATGAAAACTATAGCGAATACTGTACCACTTAAGGTTAAGGAAATATTTAAGATTTTCAATTTGCGGTTGGTAACCATACAGCTGCAAACAAACCAGCAACAAAATTAACTTTGTAACGCTGAAAGACCTGATATTTAAACGTTGACTACGAAACCCTATTTGTGAGCATGTCCGACAAGCTCTTGGCCGCTTTTTAAAACAAAAGACATAAAAATTTATTTTTCTGTGTGTTTAAGCGCGAGATCAATAAAAACAAACGTTAGCGAGCCCCATGACGTTTCGTCGCATTCATCTGACGCTTGCTATTGGCTAGAAACGCGCTCAACTCCCCGCACTGCTCAGACACACGAGCGCATTTGGCGCCTTTTTCAAGAATTTACGAATCTGCAAACATATTCTAATACCCAAATACATTATTATAATACCCATTTTCAGTTTTAAAGCTACCTAACAATCGCTGCCAAATGTGTATTTTTATAATGAAAGCCAATAGTTGCCAATAAAGAATGTTTGATATCCCCTTTGGAAAAATCAGTCGCCACACTAGGCTTTTTAGTACCCCAACCAGTTTTACACTGATCCCGCTTGATATATTTGATACCTTACAGTAGCAGCCGTATTTTAGTTTTTTTGATCCTAGCATTTTGTTGCTTGTATAGTTTAATAGTTACTAAGATATTTAATCACTGCAAAGTTAGTTTTTTGTGACTTAATAGAAAGTTGCCTGAAAAGGATTTCAGTCACTGTGTTAAATAATTGCCTTAGAATTTTAGGTCCTCAATAATTTTATGCTCTACTTAGCTCTGCGTTTCGCGTATACATCGCTATAAACAATGTTCTTGTTAGAACATAAAGCCATAATCATATCGATTGTTACTCTACTTGGTAATCACTATTTTTTAAACAAAATAAAAGGTTGATAACATAATTATCTACTTTGTATCGAAACAAGCCACGTCTGCTGATTTAGAGCGGTATCATTCGATTTTACCCTCGTTAAATCCTGAGGATAGACAGCAACATTCCCTATGAATCGACGGCTAACTTCTATCGCAGGTCCAACAGTGGACTTTTGTGTCTGTCAGTCAGGTATCGGAACTGATGTTCTTCTGTTTATGGCACACCGAGTCAACGAACGACCTGAAGGACCTAACACTGTTTATCTAGATGAAATCGTAAATCTGTTTGTTTACCGATTGGTAAAAGGAACGAAATAAAGGGAACGCAAGACAAACTAAGATTGAAATGGGTATATATATTGGAGGGGGAGGGAGGGGAGGGGGAAACCGCAGGGAAACAAATACGGCATCGAAGACAGCAGCCGAGCAGGCAATGAAAACACTTTAGCGCACTAAGTGGCATACCTGGTACCGGCCCCGCACAGAGCTAAGAAATAAGCTTATATAGAATATTCATAAACACTTGGCTTTAAAATTACGTGGTTATCTATCCTTCTTTGTTCATTCATACAGAAATATTTATATACTTATAAGAATCGTCTATTTGTAAATAGTTCTATAAGATGGTCCCAACGTAAAGTAAACTGTTACACAAAATATAAATGTAATGTTGTTCTGACGATTTACTTTCAAAATGTAGGTATATTCGTAAATTTCAAACTGCCGAAAGCAAATCAAAATAATGTTGAAATCAGTTGAAATTTAATAATCCGACCAAATTCGCTACGCTACGATGTAGCTGTCGTCTACGGTGTAAGCTACGATCATGGGCTACGATGTAGAATATAGCTACGGATGTAGACGCAACGGATAAAGAAATCATTGAATTCAACATAATGTTTAGCAAATTGGACCTTTTAAATTCGACGGAAATTATGCGAATTTGACATTATGAAAGTGAAAGTGAAAGTGAAAGATTTTTATTCAAAATAGGAGATTAAAATATCACTTATTGATAGTCATTACATTACTCAGAAATGGATTAGACATTGTAAAAAAGAGAAATTTGCAAAGCACAAGTTTCTCTTTTTTATAACAATTTTTTATTCCTACTATAAACGCGGCCCGGGCGGGATAAAAAAAAAAAAAAGGCACTGCCTCGGGGCTGGCCAGGATAACCACACGGCATGTAACTTTATGCCTTAACGACCAGTAAGCGAAACTAAATTCGATCAAGATTTTAAAAAGGTTATACATGTGTATAGTTACTTTGACCTCCTGGACAGGAAAACCCCCAAAAAATTACAATTAATATACATTCAAAAGTTCTAAAGTTTTATTGCTCTACGTCCAGATGCCTTTGGAAATTTATCAAACATCTGTCAGAAGAATATTATTCTTTGGATATTTATTTTGGAAATTTATCAAACATCTGTCATGTTTGATAAATTTCCAAAGGCATCTGGACGTAGAGCAATAAAACTTTAGAACTTTTGAATGTATAATGTCAAATTCGCATAATTTCCGTCGAATTATTATTATCTCCTGAAGCCCACCAGCCTTGGTTTCTTACCCAAATCTGCCGTTTGGTTTCTCATGCCACTTCTCCAGTTCTGTTGTCTGTGCGCGCGCAGTGAAGTTCGTAAATCATTAAGCCGAGTAGGGCGTCCTCACCGCTGGGGAACCCTAAATTCCGGCAGGGCGACTCTAAATCACAGTTATTGTTAAATGTAATGTCCGGTACTCCGGTATCATATTAGCCGGGAAATACAAGAAACACTATTATTTATTTATGTGACTGTACTATCAGCAGCATGTCAAGCTAACTGTTTAAAAGGAAACCCGAGTGATGCCTGTTTTCCGCTTTTTCCAGGTTTTTCTTCCGAATAGTGCATGTAGGGTTTCTTTTATTTAATTAAGACCTACTATTGGCATGCCGTTCTTTTTTTCAACGAATCATTATATTAAAACGAAAAAGAGGAGGAAATATTGCTCATATTTCCTCCTCGTCCTACTTTTTAAAAATAATATAAGAATAGGGGCATGCCAGTAGTAGCCCAAAATAATTTAAAAAAGAATTACAGCTCTACTTGTATTATTCAGTAAGAAAACATGGGAATAAGTTTGTATGAAAACTTATCTCTAGGTATAGGAACAAACTTAGTAAATACTTAACTTTATAAAAAAGGTAATACTCCTAAGTTTATGCCTTCAATGTGTAGGTAGATGTTACTCTGCAAATGTAGAGGATTAGGATCTGTGTATCTATGTAAAGTGGGTTGTGGAAAAGGCACAAGTTTAATATTATCAAACGTCTTGGACTGAAATATGATGTTACGAGTTATTTTATGGAAAATAAAATCTAGCTTTTGCTTGCACTAAAGCTTATATAAGAATTCTGTTTATCTGCGCTGCACCATCGTTGGTTTACTACTGGCCCTTAAATAAATCTCACATCATCGAAATATTCTTAAACATCATAATCATAGTTTAGTTTAGTTCAGTTTTATTATAGATCTCATTTATATACCTATGCCTATGCCATTTTTTTATATAGTAAGTAGGTAGTGATAATACTACACTTCCCAATTTGTCGAATTCGACTCGGCCTTAAAGGCATTGTACTGGTTATCTTGAGTTTATTGTATGTAGCCATCCGCAATAACCAGCAATGGAAAGCCAAGTCGGGTCTAATCATTATATATAATAAAACTAAGTTAATAAAATGTACGTGCCGATAAAACTTAAAAAGGATTCCCGGTACGATAAAGGGACATACATAGTGTGATAGCACTTTATGCCCCCTCGAACAAGAAAGTTCCCGTTTTAATTTAAAAGGCGTATTTTTAAAAATCTATGGAGTTTTCCAATCCCTCAACAGTAGCGCCATCTGTTGTCGAGTAGTTGAACTACATTTAGAACAACGGTCTTAAGGTGAACGCACATTTGTCAGTACAGCCGCAACGCACGCGCTGCATTTTGAATTCTTTGTAAGAAAATTGTAACCGAGATAGCTATCATAACAACAAACAAATTAATATTGTCACGCTGACTGCGTATAGGTGTGCGACGACCCCTTTATCATTATTCGGCGCGTACGGTGCGTGCGGTGCGGCTGTACTGACAAATATGCGTTCACCTTTATTGTTATGGCGGACGATAATGTCGGGTACATTCTAGAAGGTGTAAAAGAAAATATTCTCAAACTTTCTCGAATATCCTAGAGCCTAGCTAAGGGCCCGGTATCACCTGCCAGAGTTGGTTCGATTTGGAAAGCGATTTCGAAAGGGGAAAGAAGTTATCTGTGAGGTTTTAATCATTATACAGGGTGTTAGGGACGGTGTACCGAAAACTTTGCAGGCATGAGCAGACCATCAAACTGAACAACTTTTACTATGGAACCAATGGTGGGAAGCGAAAAAAATTTTCTGACCTCCCAAACAAAATTCACGATCAGCTGACTGGCTTTGTATGGGAGGTCGGAATTTTTTTTTCGTTTCCCACCATTGGCTCCATAGTAAAAGTTGTACAGTTTCATGGTCTGATCATGCCTGCAAAGTTTTCGGTACACCGTCCCTAACACCCTGTATACGGGGTGTAAGGGACGGTGTAACGAAAACTATAGAAAAACGATAAAAAATTTCCGGCCTCCCATACAAAATTCACGAATCGCTGACTGACTTTTATGGGAGGAAGATATAAGGGCTTTTCCAATCCTTTAACTTCTGGCGCCATCTGTTGTCGGGTAGTTGAACTCCATTCAAAACAACGATTATTTGAGTTGCGTTTCGAAATGCAATGTATTTAAACATTTTTAATAGACAACTGCTAAATACCGCGAGTGAACTGCGGGCGGAAAGCTAGTAATAAATAAGACATATGTAATAGTACTTTTAGAAACTCTGACACTTTATTGGGTCGTTCGTCTACTTCGTGTCCCACACGATAGGAGAAGACGAATGGAACAGAATGCAGTAAATACGTAATTTCTCTTAGTCGATAGGTAATCACGGCTCATCAAGTATAATTTTATATTCACTCGCCATTTCTAGCGAAGTTACCAATTATCGGGTGAATTAGCAAGTGGTGATTTGAGGTAGGTAAGTGCAGTGCAGTACGCTAGCTATAAATTATCGACAGAACACCACTCGGGTTCAAATACCTGAAATTGCGGAGCCTCGCGGTTGAAACAAAGAAGCCAGGAGGTTAGCAGACGGCGCCGCAAAATATTTAGGTTTTTTGTTATTAGTAGTGAATTGAACTAAGTAGTTACATGCATACGTATGAATAAAAACTAAAACAGTAAATACACACATACACATATAACATGCTTAAATCCCTCCCGGGGTAGGCAGAGCGTAAACATATTTATAATTATTTCGGTAACTTCGAGAAACTAGCATATTTCGTCTCGGTGTTCGATAACAAGCAACTAATGACGGCAATGCGACCTCGTACTACGCAGCGCGGCCACGGTCACGTATCGGGTCCAAATTTTGTAGAATAATTGTACCTAAATTGTACTATTTAGTACCTAAAGAGAAAAAAATTTACGCGTCATAGCATGGCGTTTTATTGCGGATACCTTTCTGTTGTCAGTAAAATAAAAATTGGACCGGAAAAATAACGCGAAATAGGGCACTTTGTGTAAGATCAACCTTTGATGTGCGTTTCATCAGGTCCTATTGGCGCAGATATCTTCTAGTATGTATGGAAGGTGCATTGCAGTACCTATAACTATCCAGTGCTTCACATTGTATGATCAAAAATGTTTACGTCGGTACTTAGTTAGTAAATTCTCTATTCTCAGTTGTTCAATTAACAGTTCAATTGATTGAACTAATTAAAGCTTTAAGTTGCAGCAGTTAGAGCTCCAATTATGCCATAGCGACGATAGTGACTCTAGATACTAACTATTAGTAGTATTTACTAATAGTAGTAGAAGTACTACATAGTCTTATTATGGCAAGTATATCGTATAGTTTATAGACTTAAGATTTTACAGGACCGTCTGTACTATAAGTTATATTTGTAGTCTAATTAGTTCAAGTATGTATATCGTATAGTTTATCGACTTTATATTTCACAGGGCTACCAAATTCTACTTTCGTTCTACACAAAATGCAAGACGCAAAAAGCGTTCGCCTATCGGCCTTAGGGCGCGGTGCGTGCCCTAATGAAATATAATTATAGTGACGCTGTTTGCTATGCCCGGGGCCGTCTGTAGGTACAATTAGTTAGTAGTCTAATTATTGCAAATACCTATGTATATCGTATAGTTTATCGAATGTAGATTTCAAAGGGCCACCAAATTCTACTTTCGTTTTACACCGAATGCAAGACGCAAAAAGCGTTCGCCCTGCGTTCGCCTATCGGCCTTAGGGCGCGGTGCGTGGTGCCCTAATGAAATATGATTATAGTGGCGCTGTTTGCTATGCCCCGGGGCGGTCTGTATCCCTAATATCCAATGTATGGAGATTGCCTAGCAGCACAAACACTATTTGGTTAATCGAGATGTTTGGGCAGCTCTAATTGGATGTAGGTACGCGTTTACTCAGCCCGCCGGGATTGACTGCTCGCCGGCAATTCTGATTATGGTGATTGTTGTGATCTCCTTGGATTAGGGGTGCGAATATGTTTTATTAGGGTATGAGTTCTGTTATGGTTTTAGGATTCTTCTTATTCTCCTTAGCCCTATCCTTTCATAGGTCGGATCTTCTTGACTATCTCAGCCAATTTTCTCTATTTTAATTTAAAAAATGCTTTATTAAGGAATCTTCGATCATGATGGTCTCCTGAGATATTTTCTACATACTTATGTCTTATCTTATATACTCAGGTAGTTCAAACACGAAACATTCAAAATTTGCAAAATATGTAGAGGTCTACCTAAAACTTTTCCTACTTACCACAAAATATTTTAGCTAATAACAAAATCCGTGTAAGATTACAGTAGTATAGTAAGACACATATTTGTGGTTTGTCGTACCTACTTTCCTATTAATTAAACGGTTAAATATGGGTTAAATTAAAGCCTAAGATGACGCAACGTTGCTTTTTATTTTATCTACCACGAAATATTTTTTCGTGACTTTTATACTACCTATTCCTTCAGTTAATGATGAAGTGCTCCTTATTGTTTAGCATCCAAAAAAAAACTAAATTGGCAGCAGGCCCATAACGCCTGCGGGTCTCTAACGTGTTGACTTTTAGAATGTAAGCTAAGCTTTCAAATTCTCCCTTCATAAACAATCATGCAACTTAGGGTCGGATACAATCTACTTGTGATTGAGTCGCGGAAAAAGTTCACGGTAGAAAAAAATAAGAACACACAGATGTTACAATTTTCAAACCAGTGGAAGGTATTTTAATTTAAAAGTTACGACTTTGCTCTATGTAGATAGGTATATAGACAATTTTACAACTCGTTACAGCCGCAATTTGATGCGGCGACGTTTGCTTTATACCTAACCAGTTTCTGTATGAGATTTGCGTATGATTGTTTTGTGCGCAAAATATTTCATAATTTATACATTCCTTTAAATCATTTGATTTCTTAATTTTAAAGCTTAATTCATCTGCGGTCAGACTCTGTGCTGTATGGTGCCGGTTTAGTAGACAACACCCCATATTTCTCCCGTGTTTGTCGTAAGAGGCGACTAAGGGATTTGGGAGTTGATGTGTATTTCAATTTAGGCAACGAACTGACAACCTGTCGCTATAGTTATACACAGTCTCCTGAATGATTCTCAAACTTTTGTCAGACAGTCAGCCAGTCTGGTCAGGAAATTGCAGGCTGAACCACGTGAATGTCCGAAATCAATATGATTCTGTGCTTTGGAGGGCGCGTTAAGCCGCTGGTGGTCTCTGTTGCTGTCTGTCTATGATCACTAAGACGGCGGACATCGTGTTTATCGGGTCGTTGGACAACTAGGTGCCTCTCTCGCTCGAAGAATACTGAATGAGGATGTCAAAACACAGGAGTTGTTGTGAAATTTCCTCCATAGCAAAGTGTCCAAGTAGTTAGGGTGTAGTTACACCGGCGCGTTAGGGCGCGCGCACACCGAGCGTGTAAAGGTGCGCGGAGCGGAGTGAGTTAGTGTGGCCCCGTACTATACGTCACTATACCCTGGGGAGAAGTCCGTATGGGCAGGCAGGTATTACGTGACCGATAGCTATCACTTTGCTCTCTATCAGTCTAACGTATTAAAGGCAGAACACATGGTCTTTATTTTGGAATATAGGGTAAAATTTTACTAGTGACCGATAGCGAAAACTCAGAACCAGCTGGTGATAAGAAACAACTTTCCCCAGAGAACTTAGGTTTAGGTCTAAATATAAAAAGAAATTGGACCTCTTATAAAAAATTGTCGATCAGGTGATTTAAGTTGCTATGGGAGGAGGGACGATTTAATTTTCGTATTTATTTTTTAATATATCTGCCTGCTTGTTTAACAGTAGTTTAGCGTATACATTTACAGCCACAACAGTCCACTGCTCTACATGGGCCTCTCCCGTATTGGGGGGTATTGCCATACTCACCACGCTTGGCAGGCGGATTGGCGAGCGCAGTGCAAGATGTTTAATTCACAGGGAACGCTGCTGCCCATTCCCATGATAATATATCCCTGAGTCGCTTTTTACGACACGCACGGGTAGAACTGGGGTGATGCTATTCTAAGCCGGCATCACACGGCAAAGCTTATAGGTATCTTTTGTATTTACATGGTTACTCTATCAACTACCGTGTGTCGATAGGTAGCATGGGTGGGCACGGCATCTTGACACGTGATACCGCCCTGCGATGTCCGAACAGCCAACGGCGGCTATTCGTTTTATAACCGGACAGTGCGGATAAAATTAAATTATACAACTATCTATCTAGTTAGTGCCCTCACGGACAAAACAGCTTGCTTCGATCCCCATCTTCGGCAGTCTTAGGTTCGATACTCACCAGCGAAATGTTCATCCGCGGAAAATATGAAAATCTTGTTCTGTCTGTTAATGTCATTAATGTTTTGTGCAATAATCTTGACTCGTTATGTTTTTTTTTCGTTACGTCATATAGATGTGACGTATACATCTTTATTCTAAGTAAGTGATCTATCTTGCTCAAGTCTTGCTCAAACATTTTTTATCCAATTAATTTGAAATTCCTACCGATTCTTACTAGTAAATGTGTAGGTAGTTTGGAATCATTTCTGATTCTTAGAATTCAAAAGAACTTCCACGCGAATTGTCACCTTCTTCATTCATTCTTTGCCCTCACCTATCACCCCCTCATCGATTTAAATTATTTATCAACATAAATTCTGTGTTTGAAAAACGTTTGTTAGTGCATGTGAGTTCCAAGATGGACAGACTTATGTTTAGTGGTGGTGCCAGCCAAAAGCCGACCAATTGCGTTATTTTTTATGTGTCGACCGTAAAGAGAGTTACCGCTAGGGGGAGCCTTCGACACTATTAGGTCGTTTGGACGTCTCGCCGCGTTCCACCGGTCATCGCACTATGATATAAATAAATAAATATCCGTGAACCGAGACACGCAGCGCTATATAGCGGTAAAATAAGAAAGCTGGTTTGTACCTATACAGGGAGTAACAGAAAGGGTATAACAAGCCGAAAGGAAGTCAAGGTACTCATGAAACTGAACAACTTTCCCCTTGGAACATGAGTCGAAATACGAAAAAAAAATTTGGTCACCCATACAAAATTGCCGATTAGCTAATTGATTTGCTATGGGAGGTCCAAATTTTTTTTCATTATTCGGCCCATGTTCCATGGGGAAAGTTGTTCAGTTTCATGAGCACCTTAACCTCCTTTCGGTTTGTTATACCCTTTCCGTTACTCCCGGTATATGTTCCTTGTTTCTAAGAATATATACCGAGTGAACTAGAAAAATTTATTGAACAAAAACAATTTATAACAAACAGAAAAATAAAAAAGTAATAAGACTTAGTATCTTTAATTGGCAACATTATTGTTGATCTCCTGTTCAAATGTTGGTTAATATGATAGACATGCAAACAATAATTTTGCTAATTCGGGATATGTTCTTTATCGTAAGTACCTATGTTCCTTTTGTGTAGGTACTATAAGACCAACAGAACTCCCATTTTTACATTACTTATACCTACCTACTTGCTTATCGATGTCATGTACTGTTTCTTTTATGATTTATTTATAGTGAATTAAGTAATTAAGTCAGAAGTTAATCTACTCATGGTTTGTTTCGAGCAACTTTTACAATAGTGCTATCTATGAAACCGAGAGTAAAAATCGCAAATAGTAAAGTACTTAGGTAGTATTTATTGAAATTGCTCTGGATATGCTGATTTGTTTTGAGTTTGCCAGATAAACCACGTAATATGTTCTTCATAATCATGAGCAGGTGGAAACACCATGCAATGACAAAATTTCTGAATTTTTCCTAGCCTTCTAGATACCATTTTTAAATATTTATTTTTTGAAGAAAACAAACGCACAATCCTCAATATAGCAGACAGTGTAACTATCCGTTACGCCACCGCGCCAATCACCTTGTCACACAGATAACATAGAATACGAAAGGGTTCTTAGCGACGACCACATAGCCTACTAGACGGCACACTGATGGCGAATATTTTATATCATACTAGCTTTCCGCCCGCGGTTTTACTCGCGGTATTTATCAGTTTTTTCTAATAAAAACATACAAAACATACATAATAAAAACATACTCAACTGGTAATGTACCTACGGTACCTACTACTTCAAGTTATGCCCATTCAGTTTTGTATGCGATTCCATAAACTTCTTGCCACAAAAAATACTGTCCGACATAACTCAGAAAAATAAGACAAGAATCACACGTAACTGCTGTTTGTGCAGCGCTATCGAATGCATTGGAAAATGTGATTTTCCACCTTATTTTCATACAAAAGCTTAAGAGAATCAAAGTTGAAAATTACATCCGGGGTGGCGGAATTCACAAACTTATTCCCATACAAAAACGGTTTACGTGAAATGTATTGTCAGACGCATCCGTAGCCGTAGACGCAGCGTTGTATGGGAAAAAGTTCGAAATTCGTATCTGGTAGTCCTAACGCATGCTTTGCGCAGTGCCAAAATTGTGTAGCAACGGATGTTAAGTGTGATCCGCGCCATAAGTGGCATTATAAGTCATAGTTCGTATTTGCACTCCTTAGGTACTTACCGTAAAACTCCCTCTGCGGGCATCGGAGAGCACGGTGACCTTGCTGTATCACGCCCACCTCACATCACAAATAAAACAACTCGTTACTAATATTTCTATTTAATTTTTCAATTTATTGTTTATTGGTTTTTGAAATAAGATTGTCTCTTTTTATCATTAATAATAATAATTAAGAATTAATAATTGCAAGAGAAACTTCTAATGCCTACTTAAATTATCGTCGACTTATTTTGAGAACTAATAGTAAAAATTGTTACATTTTTGTCTATTTCTAATTATTTCCATTTATCTATTTACAAATAAAATTGTTAGTTTGAAAGACAAGTGAAACAACTTTAAGTCAAATAATGGACTATATTCAGTCACGAAATACCTACCTAACGTAACGCCAGTCGGTAATTTGTGAGTTACCTGCTAGTAGTTATGGTTTAGGAAATATAATATGACCCGATTTGAGACTTCGCGTGTGATGATTTTGTATATAGTGCATGTTTTGGACCTTATTAGCCTGACCTAGGTTTGAGACAATATTTCACCGTCATTGAGTTGACCAAATCTGATCATGATTATGATCAGATCAATCACCGATCAAACCTTCGTGTTTTCCATCTAAGAAGGTTATGTTGACATATATTGGACAAGTCTATATTGTCATACGTAGGACGTATTGTATAGATATTTGTTCGGTTCTATTACTCAGCATTAGATATACAGGGTGATTGGAAATTCGATGCATTCCCTGAAGGTGGTTAGAGGGGGGGCCATTTCCAACATATTCTTCCATGGAACCAGGGGTCGGAAATGATTGGTTACAAAATTATTAGGACTTTTGATTTTTTAAAGAAAATTTCCCGATTTCAACTTTAAAAGTCATGCGAAAGCTAGCCAAACCGTTTTATGCATAGTTTTTTGACATGATCTCATAGTGAATGAATAGGACAATCTTTAGAACAAGTTTAGTTAGAAATACTCTTCTTTTTAAAATACAGCGCAAACAAGAAAATATTTGGTGGAAAGGGATTTTTTCAACATTCATGGTAATCTACTGTAAAAATCACTATGGAATAATCCGTAAAACTTCATAACAGAGTTCTCTGTTTCATTAGCTAACCGAAAAGGTACAATAATCTACAATCAAACATGTTTTCATAAAAATAATTAGCATAATGCAAAGCGGCGTGCGAAACAAGGCAATTGACTATGGTCGGTCGGAGTCTGTGGTTCCAGGTTCGATTCCCGTGAGTTGACCTACAAGGTTGATATTCAACACTTTGTGAATTTTTCCCAGTTTGGTTAAAAAATCACGTTGAACCACCTGATTGTCCGTAAGAAAATATCGTGCTCCGGAGGGCATATTAAACCATCGGCCTCGATTGATGTCTAATAAACGCAGACGGTGGTTGTAACACTACCAGCAGAGGTCTAATATTTGTAGAAGGTGGTTAAAAACTCCGACAAAGATTTATCATTTCAGTTTTTTAGGCTGTTTAAAGCTCAGGAGCGCCATTTCTGAATTTTCGTAATCCAAAATCCGGGCACGGAAAAATAAAAAGAGTGGTCAACCATCTGTATTACACGTTCTACTACTCGACACTTTAAATGTTAAGGGTTTGTGTGAATTTATTAGGTGTGCATAAATTAATAAGTTTAGTAGAAATATGTGATACGAGCACAATTAGTAGCAGATTTTCGCACGATTAGGATTACGACAATTCAGAAATGGAGCTCCTGAGCTTAAACAGCCTAAAAACTGAAATGATAAATCTTTGTCGGAGTTTTTAAAACCACCTACTACAAGTATTAGACCTTCATATGTAGTGTTACGACCACCGTCTGCGTTTATTGACATCAATCGAGGCCGATGGTTTAATATGCCTCCGGAGCACGATATTTCTGCGGACAATCAGGTGGTTCAACGTGATTTTAACCAAACTGGGAAAATTCACAAAGTCTTGAATATCAACCTGTAGGTCAACTCACGGGAATCGAACTGGAACTACAGACTCCTGAGGGGAATGCTCCACTTATTAGACCACGAAAATACTTGAAAAAGTTGTCTAAACAGCATTTGCTGACTTTGGCGTAGTCGACCGACCATAGTCAATTGCCTTGTTTCACGCCGCTTTTTGCATTAATGCTAATTATTTTTATGAAAACATGTTTGATTGTAGATTATTGTAATTTTTCGGTTACTAATGAAACAGAGAACTCTGTTATGAAGTTTTTACGGATTATTCATAGTGATTTTTTACAGTAGATTACCATGAATGTTGAAAAAATCCTTCCACCAAAATATTTTCTTGTTTTGCGCTGTATTTTAAAAAGAAGAGTATTTCTAACTAAACTTGTAACTAAAATGATTGTCCTATTCATTCACTATGAGATCATGTCAAAAACTATGCATAAAACGGTTTGGCTAGCTTTCGCATGACTTTTTAAGCTGAAATCGGGACATTTTCTTTAAAAAATCAAAAGTCCTAATAATTTTGTAACCAATCATTTCCGACCCCTGGTTCCATGGAAGAATATGTTGGAAATGGCCCCCCCTCTAACCACCTTCAGGGAATGCATCGAATTTCCAATCACCCTGTATATTTGTTTTTGTAAATTGTAGATAGTTGACTTAAACCGTTTCACTTGTCAAACATTCATTTAGGTAATTGGAAAACTAATACACCATCTTTCAGTTGTTTTGTTCCACAAACACGAGAAGGTAAATAGGATAATTAGTAAAGTCCAAGATTTACTATACATTTTCTGCATTTCATAACAATGTAATAACATAAAAACCCGTACATATTAGGTATGCGAAAACCTGGTTAATTAATGTTGTTTTACTAAGGTTTGGGAGCAAAACGACTCAAATTTGATTGTGACTTAAAATAATTTAAGTATCTTTGGTAGGAATTAATAACATAAATGATGAAACATTGGATTTTAAGGGGCAAGCTGCACAGATGAAACGTGCGCCGTGACGCGTGGTTTGGCATCTGTCATACAAGTGATCGTCGGAGAAGTGAGACGTGCGACATCGCGACGCTTAAAACCATTTCCATATAAAATGTATGAACCAGAAGCGACAACAGAACGATGGCTTGTCTGACAGATGTCACCTTAGGTATGCATTGCGTCGCACGTCTCCTCTGTGGAGCTTGGGCCTAATGTTCCGTGGTTATCATCACTAATCCTATAAGACATACTTACTGATGGGCTTTTACTTACGATTTACGTAAACAATGTGATTGTAACATCACCAAAATATAGAGAACTCAATAAAAATAAACCGTGAGTAAAAACCCTTCTGTATGTCTTATAGTTTTAGTGATAGATAAATAATGAATTTTTAACTGAACAATTTGTGGCCAATGAATGAACACAATTCAAAATAAGAGTTATTGCTTGACAATTTGTGATTAAATTAGGTTTAGGTAGACTTGTGTGTGCGTTTTCAAATAGGTATGTAGGTA